>JAXIVJ010002008.1:0-5000 GCA_036785665.1 Chirona hameri | reverse complement strand
CGCTCAAGCCGGTGAGCATCCAACACGTACGAGACAGGATGAGGAGATTAGCGCAGGGTAAAAGTAATAGTCTTGCACTTAGCTGGGTTGAGCTTCAAACACCATGTTTTGGATTACAAACTAAGGCGGTCTAAATCGGCCTGGAGGGAATGAGCGTCCTCTGGGGAACTAATTCGATTAAAATGTTGCCATCGTCCTGCTTAAGGCAGCACAGCACAGATGTTTCGATGTATTATGATTGGAAGGTAAGCGACGTAACAAGTGAAGAGGATTGGGCCTAAATTGCTGCCTTCAGGGGGACTCCGGATAGTAGAGTAGAGAACAGTCCAGTCAGAATGTTTCACATCGCGAATGACTCACTGGTATCGCTGGCTTAGGTAAGACTCAATCCAACTGAGTGCAAGTCCTGAAATGTTATTAAAAAAACACTTGAGCTTATGTAATAATGGTTGAAATGATTCAGAACTAGATTCATCATCATTGAGAACAATAGAATGAAAGCATTCTTATTATTAGAATCAGACATTTTTAACAAAAAGCCTTCAGCTCGACTTCAGCCTGGAAGTAAGTACCTGGATGTTGCACGCCTGTATCGGTCGTTTAGCGACTGGCTGTGACGCTGCTGCCGTGTTTCAGGTTCGATATGCTGGAGTGATGATCGACCGGGACGCAGCTGGTGCCCGGCCGGAGTATTGGTGATATTCGCCTCCAGCTGACGTCCCTGGGCCGAAACGTGACACGGCTGCAGTGGCCGCCACCGCCGCCGCCGAGTTCTGCCGTGACGCTGAGCCGCCTCCAGCAACGACTGGCCAGCTGCCTGACCGGCTGTGTTCCGGAACAAGGCAGCAGCGGAGGCTGGCAGGCGACGTACGCACGATTGCGAAGCTTTAAGTTTTTGTTTGAAAACTGAGGGGATAGGTTCTGCCCCGGTTATTGGCCTGATTTTGTTCCGTGTTTTTGCACGTACGCGAAATTAGGCAGTATTGTCTTGGATCGGAAGCGTCAGATAGTTTAGTTGTGAAATCATTATAGTATGCTTGCTTTAATGTCGAGCTTATGTGAAAATTATTTTATTTCGTAAAGGTGCCGAAAACGCGTTATGTTGCGTTTTATTCAGTTGTGATCAAGGTTTGTAATTGAGAGCAAACCGTATGGTTATTCACTGATGCTTTGTGGTGAAGTGTTTGGTTTTGAGCACAAACTCTCGAGATAGATAGAGAGAGAGAGAGAGAGAGAGAGAGAGAGAGAGAGAGAGAGAGAGAGAGAGAGAGAGAGAGAGAGAGAGAGAGAGAGAGAGAGAGAGAGAGAGAGAGAGAGGAGAGAGAGAGAGAGAGAGAGAGAGAGAGAGAGAGAGAGAGAGAGAGAGAGACGAGAGAAGAGAGAGAGAGAGAGAGAGAAGAGAGAAGAGAGAGAGAGAGAGAGAGAGAGAGAGAGAGAGAAGAGAGAGAGAGAGAGAGAGAGAGAGAGAGAGAGAGAGAGAGAGAGAGAGAGAGAGAGAGAGAGAGAGAGAGAGAGAGAGAGAGAGAGAGAGAGAGAGAGAGAGAGAGAGAGAGAGAGAGAGAGAGAGAGAGAGAGAAGAGAGAAGCAGAGAGAGGAGAGATAGAGAGAGAGAGAGAGAGAGAGAGAGAGAGAGAGAGAGAGAGAGAGAGAAGAGAGAGAGAGAGAGAGAGAGAGAGAGAGAGAGAGAGAGAGAGAGAGAGAGAGAGAGAGCGAGAGAGAGAGAGAGAGAGAGAGAGAGAGAGAGAAAGAGAGAGAGAGAGAGAGAGAGGGAGAGAGGTGAGAAGAGAAAGAGAGAGAGAGAGAGAGAGAGAGAGAGAGAGAGAGAGAGAGAGAGAGAGAGAGAGAGAGAGAGAGAGAGAAAGAGAGAGAGAGAGAGAGAGAGAGAGAAAGAGAGAGAGAGAGAGAGAGAGAGAGGGAGAGAGATGATGTTTTATTCGATGTGTGACCTGTTGATGTTGGTATCGATCTGATGGTGTATAATTGATTTGCTGACAAGACATGCCAATGGCTTCATGTCCGCATGTAATCTATTATGCATTTTGCACTGGTCACCTCGTGAAGTTCGCATACTCTATTCCATAGTGCGTGCCACTTTTTACAGTGTCTAAATTGGCCGGTCTCACTATGAACATATTCTCAAGTCATTGCGCGGACACGCGTGTGATATTACCCTGTGCAATGCACAAAAACAAGGCCAGTTTTTTGTTGTGCTCTAGGAAAATCAGCATCGCCATCTTGATTGCATACTGGCAGTCTGTGGTGCGTGTGTGACGTCACGCCACCTATAAACTGCTGACTCGTGATTGGTTCGCCAGTCAGCCGCTTGTCTGCCGATTATTTGACGTGTAAACCACGCTGACTGACTGGTACACGCCGGTCTGAAGAAATTACTGTCGTGATATCTGGAGATTTTTCTCCACCGCGAGACTGGAGAGATACTGCGATCGAGTTTTCCCGAGACGAACCGACTGTGAGCGCACCGATATGGTTGTCGATGTACGCCTGTGTCGCGCACCTGATGCAATATATGGATCATAATATAAACTCACGTCCGGTTTCCATGACTACGCGAGACAGGCTACTGAGGATCAGCGCAATGAAAACCCGCCGTGCCGGAAGTGCCGAATGAACGCTTATAGAAATTTGACGAGTATGCCCGGAGTATGCCAGATTTTTGTTTTGTTTATCAAATTTAGTCCGAATGTTTTGTATGGATGGATTTCCGAGATCAGGACCCCGCGCTAAGGCAGAGCTTGTTGCGCAGGTCCTGACCTCACCACACCGATCGCGCAATTCCTGTTGGCCTGGCAGAATTTAGAGACGAAAGTTTTACGTGCCCGACATACCTGGACACGGTCCGCCCCGCTCACTGACGTCAACCTGACCTTCGAGTGCGACCGCAGGCCATCCCAGTCAGAAGCAAATAGCGAGCGCCGAAGCGTCTCGAACCCCGGGCTACCACTAACCGGGTAAGGTCAGAAGTCCGGCGCTCTCATCCACTGAGGCTACAGGGGCGGACAAACCTTTCGAAGTTTGTGTGGAGTAGTGAACTATTCCCGTCATAACATGCTGGGAAGACGTCGCATACATAAAAGAAGATGTATTAGAAAAATGTCAAATAAAACAAACATCTCATAAGGTTGTCTCAGCGATGAGAGTGGTAAGTACGTGCGTATAACACTAGTACGTAAATAGTTCCATCAACCTCACGACGAGCCACTGTTTTCAGTCCAGTGACGTGTTACGTTTACACACGACCTGTTAAAACGAGTGCGCCGCAATATGCACAGCACAGCATTGACTTTGAACGCGGCGGCTCTCACGATGCTTAGCTTCATTTGATGGAGCATTTTTACATGACAAGTTAAACAGCTTACTCTCTTAGTAGACTCAATACTCTGTACTATGCCCGGCTCTCACACATCATGCTCGACACCTGGCTAAATGCCAGGCAGCTCAACCTGGCCTGAGCGACCAAGTGGTTAGTCCGGGTTGATGCTTCTGGCATAGGTTCCGTCTGTGCCCGCCAGATGTCATTAGCTACATGATGGTGCAGGCGGCGCCGGCGCAGGCACGGCAGGCAGATGGGGATCGTCTTGCCACCCTTCTCGCCCTCCTGCTTGGAGCCGCCCTTGGCGTTGTACTTGCCGCTGGCCTCGAAGTGGGTTTGGTGTTACCCTCCTTGCCCTTTCTCCTTGGAATGGAACTGAAACGGAAGAGCAGGAGACGGGGCTTTAAACAGAGCTTATTCAGAATAGCGTGGCGAAATGCTATTGTATCAGCTACGCTGCTCTCTGATGGATGGATGGACAATGGACAATGTACAGAGGAAACAGCACAACATGCGATGCAATAGCATGCAATTATGGATTGTTGAAAACACGTGCCGTCATTTCTTCATCGTAGCAGCAGGCAGCTGTAGTGTGCATCACAGCCCCCCCCCCCCCCCCCCCCCCCCGCCCCTCCACACACACACACACACACATGGCGGGCACCTGCTCCTCTGCTACCTTTGTCTCGCAGTTGATCTGCTCGGAGGGCGAGTAGTAGACTCCGGGCGCGGCGCCCCTGACTCTGACTACTCTGAGCCGTCAGAGTCTGGCCGACGTCCGACGCGGTCTCGGACGGCTCGGTCACCTCCTGGGCCGACCTGACCTCGCTGAAACTGACCTGACACCAGGTCACGTCGCCGCGGGCCGTCCGGGTATGTGCCGTCCCTGGCGATAACGGGAAAGGGGTGGTCAGAAAATAACCGACTGGGGACTTTTTGTGATAGTTTAAATACGTCACTTGTGTACATTTCGATTAAAACTATTTTTCTGTGCATACAGCCACAGTTTTGGAACCGTTTAACTTGCGATATTCACGCACTATCCGGCGATACGGCACTGACTTAGGAAGCTTGAGCTAAATACATACATTCTGTGTGCTGCTCTAAAACGGCATTTACTTTAACCATCGCCCTACGGGGACCGTTTCTCACCTTCGCCCTACGGGGGGGGGGGGGGGGGGGGCTGACAGGCCACCTCCTGTTTAAAACCCTGTAATGAGAGCAATCTAACCGTAGGGCGATTTTTAGGTTTCAGGTCAACGGGTGACCTTCCAGGTCAAGTGAATGACCTAAGATCGACCACGTCCCAAAAAATACGCGTAAAAGCATCCATAAAACATGTGCTGCATGACTTTCGTAGATATTTTGTGTGTAGTGACCTTTTGTGACCTGACCTTGACCTTGATCTTTCCAACAATCTCACTTTAGCTCATGTGAGATATGTATCATACCCTTTACAACACTTTGGGTGGTTTATAGGTGCAATCGAAGGCCATGAATGGCAAGGTTTTTGTCCCCCACAAATACAAATAAAAATAGGAAAAATGCCCACAAAATCACATTTTTCAAAGATATTTTTATTTATTTTAAAAAAAAACGGAATATATGTCAGATAGCTACATATGAGCAACTAACATAACCAAATTTTCAAAATGATATCTTTTTGACA
>JAXIVJ010002007.1:70000-120264 GCA_036785665.1 Chirona hameri | reverse complement strand
ACGACCGTCTGAGGACGGACGGAGGGAAGAACAACAACAACCTACGCCCGGCTGAGGGCAGTGCAGCGCCGAGGGGTGTCCCGCCTCCCTGTACCGGCTATGCAGAGCAGAGGCTGACACCCCTCGGCACGTGCTGCAGCGGTGCCCCGCCTTGGCCGGAGCGGCGCTCCGGCACCTGGGCGCCATCCACCCGGACCCGACCACCCTGCGCGACGACGGTATGGTGGCGGCCTTGGCCGCCGGATTCCGTGCCGAACTGAGCCGCAATGGCTACACCCGGGATGCGAGCAGGAGGGAGTAACGAACGAACGAACGAACGAACTAACGAACTAACGAACGAACGAACGAACGGACGAACGAACGAACGAACGAGAGTTGTATTCTGGCATGTCGCTGTCCGCCGCCGAAGGATGTGGCGAGATTGGCACTCTCGCCTCTCTGGTCTGCCGCTGTTGGCATCGAGGTAGGGGGGCGAGAACGACAATGCCGTGCCGTGTGTGCCACAGTATGTTGCTTTGTGCCGATGTGTGCCGCTGTCGGGTGGGGGTGGGGGGCGAGAGCGGCACTCTGCCCTGCTGCTGTCTACTGCTTTGTGCCACTGCGTGACTGTCTGCCTCTGTGTGTGACTGTCTGCCGCTGTGTGCCACTGAGGGCGGAGGAGAGAGCCGCACTCTGCCCTGCCGCAGTCTGCTGCTGTCTTGGCACAAGCTCTGTTTACCGTAACTAAAAACATTGAGAAGGATTCCAGTCTGTCCAGCCTGTCTGAGAAGGATTCCAGTCTGTCATGGCACTCGGAGGGGGAGTCACAACCCGTCGGGAAACTATGTGGGACGTGCTTGCCACTTTAAGCAGTGTTGCAAAATACATATTCGCTCTTCTTGTGTCGGAACATGGACAGCTGATTAAATAAACCGTAGCTTGAGGATTCGTAAACACAAAATGTATCACAGATATAGAATGATGACAGTTTGTTGAAGTACGGATGTACCACACCAAATGACATCCCACGAACTAGATTTGGCGGCCGCAGATATTCGGCTCCACTACCGGGCCGCGTGCGAAGAGACTCCCAGTGACGTCATGCAGCGGTCGGTGCAGAATGTAAACAAATCGCCTGGTGACGCTACCTTCTTATAGGGCCTTGGCCGGCCGTACGGCAGTCGGCTGTCTAGTTATATTATAGGTCAATGCTTGCAGGCACGTAGCCAGGATTTCGTCCAGGGAGGGGCGGCGCCTCGAAAGGGGCCCCTTCCCAAGCGTTGAAAGGGCCCCTTCCCAAGCGTTGAAAGGTCCCCCCCCCCCCAAAAAAACGCATGAAAAGGCATGTTACAAGGCTGGAAAATGCAGTATGTCAGGTATGGCATGGGCCATACCAACGTTTAGGAGCTGGAGTTAGCAAACTGCCACATCAACTTTGGAACCAGCGACACGAATTTGGAATCAGCTATAATAACATGGAATATTTTTGTTAAGCTCAAGACCTGGAACTCTTAAACAAATTGCGCCGCGGAGCGGCGCGAAAATTTTGAGGTTTATGCCCTGGGTTGCTTTCTCATCAATGCGTCGCATTGCGTATGGTGCAGACCTCTAAAATTGCTATATTGTGAGTTTAAAAGTGCGGGGAAAATATGCTAAAGTGAACCATTTTGCCCAATAATATAGGAAAGTAGCAACATAACACATAAATGCGCTGAGAAATTGACCGATTTTTTCCTAACCCGCATATAATTGAATTTGCAGTTAAATTGCGTCGCGGAGCGGCGCGAAAATTTTGAGTGTTATTCCTGTACAACTGTATTCTTACTGTTGAAAGGCCCAAGGTCCCTTCAGATCGTCTAGGGGCCCCTCTGACCTTTTCTACGCCCTTCCGACCTGTTCAAGGACTCATCTGTGATCCGCGAAGCGAAAAGACATGATGTGGGGTGGGTGATATATATATATATATATATATATATATATATATATATATATATATATATATATATATATATATATATATATAATATATATATATATATATATATATATATATATATATATATATATATATATATATATATATATATATAATACAAAGAGGGCTTACTCTACAGGAAAAAAATAAAATCGGATCTTTCGGGTATATTGTAGCACCCTGACGAAGGGTGTTACAATATACCCGAAAGCTCCGCTTTTAATATTTTTGTATTGTGGAGTAAGTCCTCTTTGTATTTAATCTTCATCTGGGATCTCTACGTGCTTTGACCCTTCCGGTCTCACCAGAGACTCCTCTGACCTTCCAAGAAGCCCCTCTTGTGTGCCAAGGGGCCCATTCGGCCTGTTCAGAGGTCCTTCCGACCTGGTCAGGGACTGCACTGGCTGCTTTGTCGCCCTGCCGACATGCTCAGGGGCAGGGGCGGCGTATTGCGGGGGCAGGGTACCCAAAACCCCCCTCAAATGCAAATCCTGGGGAGGGGAAGGGTCATGTTGCCCCCAGATTGATCAGGCTAAAATCTGGGGGGGGGCAAAAAACTACCCTTTGCCCCCCAGGATTTTCGACTGGGGGTAATTTTGGGTACCCTGCCCCCGCAATCCGCCGCCCCTGCTCAGGGGCCCCTCCGACCTGCTCAGGGGCCCCTCCAGTCTGGCTAGGAACTCATCCGGCATGTTCAAGAGGCCTTCCGACCGGCTCAGGGACCCTTTCGGTCTAGCCAGGGGCCCCTCTGACTTGCCCAGGAGCCCCTCCAATCGACCCAGCGACTCTTCTGGTCGGCCTGCAATGGCTGCTTTGTCACCCTGCCGACATGCTCAAGGGGCCCTCCGACCTGCCCTGGAGCCCCTCCGTGCTGGCCAGGGGCCACTTCGGCATGTTCAGGGGCCCTTCTCACCCGCTCAGGGGTCCTTTCGGTCTGGTCAGGGCCCCCTCCGATCTGCGCAGGGGCCCTTTTAACTTTACAGGGGTCCTCTGGTCTCTCCAGGGGCCCTTTAACCTTCTAAGGGGCCCTTCCGACCTAGCAAGGGACTGCACTGGCTGCTTTGTCGCCCTGCGACATGCTCCGAGGGCCCTCCGACCTGCCCTGGGGCCCCTCCGTGCTGGCTAGGGGCTCATTCGGCATGTTCAGGGGCCCTTCTGACCCACATAGGTGCCCTTTCGGTATGGTCAAGGCCCTCTGACCTGCACAGGGGCCCTCTTAACTTTCCAGGGGCCCTCTGGTCTGTACAGGGACCCTCCAACCTCCTCAGGGGCCCCTATGACCTGGCAAAGGACTGCGCTGGCCGCTTTGTCGCCCTGTCGACATGCTCAGGGGCCTCTCAACCTGCCCAGGGGCCCCTCTGTGCTGGCTAGGGGCCCATTCAACGTGTTCAGGGGGGCCCATTCGACGTGCTCAGGGGGCCCTCTGACCCGCTCAGGGGCCCTTTCGGTCTGGTCAGGGGCCCCTCTGACATGCACAGGGCTCTTTTGAACGTCCAAGGGGCCCTCTAGTCTTTCAGAGAGGGCCCTGGTGACCCTAAAGGGCCTCTGAAGTCCTCTAAATTTTCTAAAGACCACGCTTCGTGTAGTAAAGAGCCTATGATACCGCGCTTCGCGCGGTCTCGTCGGTCCTTTTCGGCGCGCTGCGCGCGTCGAAAAGGGCCCTCGCGCGCCAAAAAGGGCCCTCCTGGCCTCCAGGGGGGGGGGGGGGACGGCCGCCCCCGCCGCCCTCCCCTTGGCTACGTGCCTGAATGCTTGCACCCATATTTTATCTACCGTGACTTGCACCCCAATGTTTAATTTTGCATCCCCAATGTTTATTTGATAAGGAGGCCCAGCCCCCACCAGTAACTGTTGGCAGCACTCGGGCGTTTGGGCGTTAAAAATATACTACACCATAGGGTTCCCATGTTAAATCGATGATTTTCAGACGAGGCTGACTCGTAACCTATGGAACATATTTTCAATCTGACTTCTGGAAAAGATAGCTACAAGCCTTGGCTACAACGTTTTATTTACCATTTTTCGATTTTCTAAGCGAAAAGTGGTAAAATGAGATTTGGGGTTAACCAATGTCGTAACGCCTATTGCCAACCGTGGGTTCGAATCCCAGAGGCACCAAGTATTTTTGCGTTGGACCCAATGCATAGTCATGATTCATACATAATTCGTTATGCCGGCCTTTTCTCATCTCACACCTCCCTGATTGACCTCTAATTGGTGAACTGTGATGTCACAGAAGCCAAGCTAGGTAAATAGGTCATGTAGCTCCAATTATATATAGTGTGCCGTGTGCGCCGCCACAGCAACGTAGTTTTATCGCTTTTGGCGGCCGAACCCTCTGATTTTGGCACATTTCATGACAATTATTGACCTTCCATATCCTTCAGTGACCTTATAAATGTGCGTGATCACTGGATCAAAGCCAATATCTCATTAGCTATTATTAGGTCAAACCATTTTTTTTTCTCGCAGTGTTTCCACAATATTGTAATATGATATGTTGGTACCTTTAACTTTAATTTAAATATTCGATAATGACTGTAACTTTATGTTCAAGATGTACTTACATAATATTGATCTATTTCATCTCCAAAGCTTACAATCGACATGCACTGCAATGGGTTTGGGACATTATCAGGGGCGTAGGGAGATTTTCGCCCAGGGGGGGGGCAAATGGGACCAGAGGAGCCCTTGTAGCCAAGGGGGGTCCACATCATTAAAACAGTACAGTGCGTTGTATGTTGTAAAACAACGACAAATAAGATTTCGACAACGAAAAACAAGTGTAATTTTATCATTTTTGGGAGTGAAAAACACAAAATTTCGAAAATCCGAGATAGTCATTTTTAATATTTTGTCATTTCCTTTTTCAACTTTTTTACTTGCAATTTTCGTCAAAACTCGCATTTCTATGATTTTTCAAGCATGTATTGTTTTTCCACCAAAATTACATGACATGAC
The DNA here is from genome assembly GCA_036785665.1 of Chirona hameri. Classification (NCBI taxonomy): domain Eukaryota; kingdom Metazoa; phylum Arthropoda; class Thecostraca; order Balanomorpha; family Balanidae; genus Chirona; species Chirona hameri. The sequence continues at coordinate 115,349 of JAXIVJ010002007.1, read as the reverse complement.
GTGATTAAAACGTCATTATCTCCCAAAGTAATCCACCATTGTCATTGAAATGTTGTGATAAGACGTATAATTCATGCAGCATAAGGTACTGAAGGATTGACGTCGATATGTTTTCAAGTTATTGTTGTTTTCAAGTTATTCAGAAAATCAGGGAGGGAGGGGCAGATTCTGCCACCTCCAGCGGGGCGCGGGTTAATGCAAATATTATCATTAATCTTCTTCAATTCGGATTCAGGAAACAACACAGTACGTATGTACATGCTGATTGTTCAAATGTACGATGAAGTTTACCAAATTTCTACAAAATAACGAAATAACATGCTCCACCTTGATTTACAGAAAACTTTGGATACAGTTTGCTTTGCAATTATCTTGAAAAATACACCGCATTGTGATACGAGGGGTTTCTACAACACGATAGTCATATATTAATAAGAGGCATAAAATGGCAATAATAGATGAGGTTGCATCTAAGGAACAAATGATGAAAATTGGCGTCTCACAGGGTTCAATTTTAGGTCCTCTTTTATTTATTCTCTATATTAATGACATCAGCAATACAACAGAAATAGGCACCTTTTACTTATTTGCTGATGATATACGGCAATTTGTATTCAAGCTAGAAATGTTGAAGAGATGCAAATACAGATTAATGAATTAATTCCAGAAATAACGAGTTGTTCCATGTAAATATATTTTCACTAAACGCATCAAAGACAAATTACCAAATCTATTCAAGATCAGTGACGTGACAAGATCTTGACATAGTATTAAATGATGCACCAATCACGATAAACCCATGCATCAAATACTTAGGAGTTCTTGTAGATGAAAATCGTAAATGGAATAGTCATATATATAGTGTAATATGTGTGATAAGCCGTAATATATAGGAGTTATCGGAATATCCAAGCTTTATTTATCCCCACAGCAACTTCTATTGCAGTACAATGCATCAATTCCGTCCCATCTTAAATTATTGTGCAGTGATCTGGATTCTGGGGTAGGAATTATGACACTAACATAATGTTAGTGTCATAATAAGGGGCCCCTTTTGCACGTATTTAAATATACATGCCTTTAACAGACAATCAAGTGTTGTTATTTATTCGTGTTACGATTTTTGTATCGGTTCGTGGGCGTTCTTTTATGCGACGTAGGGCGTTTTGCGGGCGCCTGACACCATCAAAAACACTGGGGACTTCGACCCCAGGGGCCCTCGCTCGGTCGCCAGAGGGGCCCCCTGGCTTCCAGGGGGAGGGCGGAGGCCATGGCCCCCTCCCCCCCCCCCCTTGCCTACGCCCTTGCCATCATTCACACTTGCTTACACGCCTTACTAGTAAGTAGTAACCCTCCCACCTTCCAATGCAAGCAAACTTCAAATACAACCATGAACCACGCACCATCACCCAATTTGACATTCTACAAGGCAGCAACGATGCGCTATTACACGAAACATAAGCGCCAAAACGGACAACAGCTTCGATGGCTACCATCAGACTGGTTATTAATCACCGTTCGATTCACAGATACAATTTTGAGAATAGATTCTTTCCGATTCAAAGAATCAAAACAAATATTGTAATCGATTTACGTTTGATTCAACATTTAAATATATGTGGTGAATTCATGTCAAATCAATACAAATGGAAACATACATATATGATCATTAAAGTATTGTTAGAGCAATACAATTTCAGTATACATGAATGTAGCTACCGGGACTGTATGTATTTGCACAATTTACTAGTGTACTTCAATCGTTAAGAATCGTTAAATCTTTTGATTCAATCAGCCTTGATTTGATGCGGGTTTTGATTCAATCACGATTCATGAATCAAAAGATCTGGTGGTGAATCAATTATTGTTTGATTCAAGGAATTTTGATTGAACGATTCCAATCGATTCAATCAGTGTTGAATCAATAACCAGTCTGGCTACCATATCCATAGGAGCTCCATATCCCGAAAATTTACTGCCAATCGTCAAGTTCTTTGCTGAAGTGAAGTCAAATGATTTAAATTGCATGTTTGTATTCTTGATTTGTTGTGTCATCTGTGATCAACAGTAGTCTCTCTCAAAATAATTGCTGACAACCAAAGATAATTCTTGTGAAATAATTGTTTAGATACATACTTGACGCACATACAGCGAACCCGGCGAATTTTTCGCGAAATTCCTACCGAACTACCATGAGAAATTTCGCGAAATTTTGCGCCTTCCGAACGCACTTATTGCAACACGTCCTCGAAGGTTTTTAGTACGAATACCTACTAAGAGGGGAAACGTTTTTTAGTACGGATTATTACTAAACGTTGCTAAGTTTAGTATCATTTCGTACTAATCAAGGGTTTAGTATCATTTCGTACTAATCAAGGGTTTAGAATCATTTCGTACTAATCAATGCATGCGCTCGTTGGCGTTGGAAGGCCGGGAAAGGTGAATTTAGTGGCGTAAGTAAATTCATGATTCTGAGGAATCAGAATGGGTTGGATCAGGATGCATTTGAGTATTTTATCTACCGTGGTTGGATGTGTTGAGACTTCAGTGATTTGCCGTTAGTTATAGTCGTGGTTATAGTTATCTTGGCCATGACCGCCATTTCTGTAGCGTCTTTGGTCAGGGACGGATGCATAGGCAGCGTTTTGAGTTACCTTCAAGTGTGACACACCATTGGCCGACTAATACCGTTATATGTGCCTAAGTGATTTTTGTGTAGCACTACTACATTGCTGTTTTAACAGACACTCAAGACGCTGTGTTAGTACTCAGTGTTGACAAATGGGTGCAAAATGGGTGGGGGGTGGACAGTGGGTTAGGGGAGGGGGGGGGGGCAAATCCAGCGGCATATTTCCAAAAGGTTGTTGAACAGGGGTAGCAGGCTGTCAGCGAAAAAGTTGTTGACGGGGTAGGCAGGGGCGTCAGCCAGCACATTTCTTGGAGTGGTGGGTCGGCTGAGATGACAGCAAAAATGTACTCCCATGTGTATGCCTTTGCACATTTTTAATGTGGTTTTCATGTTATAGTAGGTACTTGTTATTAAAGGAAATAGTTTACCTTTTGAAATGTTTACCCAACACGATTTGATTATATTTTTAATACAATTTATTTTATATTGTCAAAACTGGCCTTATATCGCGCCTCTTCAGGATAGAAGGCCGTAAATTTGTATTGTTTATCAAAACTATATGCATACTCTCTGAGTTAGTCAGCTGACGTCACGTGAATGTAAAAAATGGTTCAGCCAATCAGATTCAAAAGTAGTCATGTGAAGATAGATTCGCATTGAAGATGTGCCAACCGGCGGTAGGCGATTCGGTTGCTAGCACCAGCTGCAAGCTGATTGGCTGATGGTATAGCCTCTGCCCGGGCTAGAACCAGTACAACATTCTTTCGCCAGCACCGCATTCCTTCGCCAAAAACTCAAATATATTCGGCTGGAGAGTCTTCAGTAAATAAAACTTGCAGATAGGGGTTTCCCAACACGGGCTACAAATCTGCTATCTCAGTTTAAACTAATGTTGAAGGTGAACTATTTCCTTTAAGCCAAGTGGCAATTTTTTTACAGGTTTGCATGATAAAACCCAGAAATCTGGGCGGTGGGCCTTGTAGAGGATAAGAAGCTAAACATGTTATTTGTTCAATTCACTGGACACCATTGCAACAAACTGAAGATGATGACGATGGCCATCGATGTGACAGCGCAAAGCAGCGTTACAATTTTGATTTTAGGTTGTGGAAAACAACATTTTAATATTGGAACTAGACTGTGATTGGAGCCAAGCTGAAGCCTGAAAAGTAACCCCTATTCCTGGTTGCTTATCTCTATATGATGAACAAATATTGAAATAATGTAGTTTTTCATTACATATTCCTCAGATAGCAAATATCGATGACCGGTGGCAGACAGCGCTCAATAGTACATATGATAATAATAACTTGATGTACATATGTACCAAACTGTAACAAACAGCTGGTAACAGTACACATGGTTTGAAAGCAAGAGGCAGAACAACGTTTCTGCACATAAATGTTCCCTGTGGATCTGGAGGAGCCTGGGGTGATATGGTTTGGGGAGATGGTCCTGGCCTGGCGGCGACGAGAACCTCCCGCCCCGCGCGGCCACTCAGTACTTACACACTTCCATGATTATCATGATCATTGATCACACAGCACACGAGTACAACTGAAACGCAACAGCCCCGGGGTCTGTCACCGCAGGGCACCATCCATGGCATTACAACCCTGGTCCGCTGCTACCCGGCGGCACGACTGCTCCACTGCAGCCCAGCGGCAGGTCCGGCACCACCAGTGCTGCGAGCATAACTCGCAGGAACACTGGTCTGATGCCGTGACGTTGGCCGTTCCGCTGCAGCACACCACGTCGCTACCCAGCGGCACGCCCGGCACCACCAGTGCTGCGAGCATCACTCGCCCGCACTGGTGAGATGCCGTGACGTCGGCCGCTCCGCTGCTCCGCTGCTGCACAGCGGCACTACAGCTCCACCGCTCCGCTGATGCACAGCGGAACTACAGCTCCGCTGCTGCACATCGGCACTACAGTTCCGCTGCTCCGCTGCTGCACTACAGCTCCACCGCTCCGCTGATGCACAGCGGCACTACAGCTCCGCTGCTGCACTACAGATCCGGCACTACAGCTCCGCTGCTCCGCTGCTGCACTACAGCTCCACCGCTCCGCTGATGCACAGCGGCACTACAGCTCCGCTGCTCCGCTGCTGCACAGCGGCACTACAGCTCCGCTACTCCGTTGCTGCACAGCGGCACTACAGCTCCGCTGCTCCGCTGCTGCACTACAGCCCCACCGCTCCGCTGCTGCACAGCAGCACTACAGCTCCGCTGCTCCGGTGCTGCACAGCGGCACAACAGCTCCGCTGCTCCACAGCTCCAACTCAGCCGTCTCAGCTCCAACTCTGCTGTCTCAGCTCCACTTCCTCAGCTCTGCTGTCTCAGCTCCGCTGTTCTCAGCTCTGCTGTTCTCAGCTCTGCTGTTCTCGGCTCTGCTGTTCTCAGCTCTGCTGTTCTCAGCTCTGCTGTTCTCAGCTCTGCTGTTCTCAGCTCTGCTGTTCTCAGCTCTGCTGTTCTCAGCTCTGCTGTTCTCAGCTCTGCTGTTCTCAGCTCTGCTGTTCTCAGCTCTGCTGTTCTCAGCTCTGCTGTTCTCAGCTCTGCTGTTCTCAGCTCTGCTGTTCTCAGCTCTGCTGTTCTCAGCTCTGCTGTTCTCAGCTCTGCTGTTCTCAGCTCTGCTGTTCTCAGCTCTGCGGTTCTCAGCTCTGCTGTTCTCAGCTCTGCTGTTCTCAGCTCTGCTGTTCTCAGCTCTGCTGTTCTCAGCTCTGCTGTTCTCAGCTCTGCTGTTCTCAGCTCTGCTGTTCTCAGCTCTGCTGTTCTCAGCTCTGCTGTTCTCAGCTCTGCTGTTCTCAGCTCTGCTGTTCTCAGCTCTGCTGTTCTCAGCTCTGCTGTTCTCAGCTCTGCTGTTCTCAGCTCTGCTGTTCTCAGCTCTGCTGTTCTCAGCTCTGCTGTTCTCAGCTCTGCTGTTCTCAGCTCTGCTGTTCTCAGCTCTGCTGTTCTCAGCTCTGCTATTCTCAGCTCTGCTGTTCTCAGCTCTGCTGTTCTCAGCTCTGCTGTTCTCAGCTCTGCTGTTCTCAGCTCTGTTCTCAGCTCTGCTGTTCTCCGCCGCAGCGCACCACCTCCGGGAGACCAACACGCATGCATTCCTCCTGCAGCCTGACCGACATTCGGCGCTCTGTAGCCTGGCAAATGTACACGGGCACACACTCACTCAGCGCCCTTCGTCTGTCCATCGGCGCCTCCCGAACCGCGCACATGGAGGTGGGCTGCGATACTCTCCGCTTCCCCACACGCGCACACACCTGGCTAGCCTTGGCTCCGGCGGGAGCCTCGGCTCGGCTCCGGCGGGAGCCACAGCTCCGCTTGGTCACCACAGGCCATCACTGCCTCCGGCCATCGTCTCATCACCTTCGGTCCTCCCTCCCGACCACCTCCAATCGCCCACCGATGAAGCGTGGTTTCACCTCCTCCCCGCAGGTCCTAGTTTCTCCCTCTTCTTCCCGTCCTCCACCCCGACGCGCTGCCGTCTTCTCCTCCACCACACAGCACGTCCTCCTCTCCTTCATCCGACAGCAGCGTGTCCAGCTGCAGGCTCACCAGGTCCGAGGTGCACGACGACGACAGCGCGCTGTACGCGCCGTCCCAGACGTCGCCCTCCGATTCGCAGCTCCACTCCAGAGCCATGCCACGCTGCTCCGGCTACCACTGCGGTCGTCGAGTCTGGCTAAAGCGGCGATCCCTGCACACCGGTTCCGTGCGTTGCCTCAATGGTTCCGAAATAGCTTGTAGCAATGTAACACTCAACAGAAAACACAACCGATGTATTCGGACAAACGCCCACGTCCACGCAGTGTCGCCGCCCCAGCCAGACTGCCCGTCGTCCGCATTGAAGGCGCTGTCATCGCATTGACAGGCGGCGGCTGGCAGCCAGATGTGACCCACTCGGCCCAGGTCCCCGACCCAGCACGGCAGCCGTACTGCCATCACTGCCATACGTGAGAGCAGGACTGCTCTGACGTCATTGCGTTTATGGCTCCATAAACGCAATGACCCTCGACGCGTGCGCTAACGAGCGCACCGACACGCTCGCCACAGATGACCACCTTCACGCTGGACCCCAAGAAGAGTGGCGGCAAGGTCAAGCCCGTGCTCCACTTCTGCGGTCAGCCCCTCGGGTACGAGGAAAACCCCACCTTCCTCGGGCTGAAGTTGGACTGCCAACTGACCTTCGCCGCACATATCGAGGCGCTCAAGAAGAAGATCGCGGGGGAAGCTACGGAAGCCACCGCCGCACCCTCCGCGACGACTACCAGAGCTTCGTCCGCTCCATCCGACTACGGCGCAGCGATATTTTTCACCCACGCGGCCGCAGCGGTGCGGGAGCGTTTGGAGGTTTAACAGCGGAAGTGTGCGCGCCTGATCACCGGCTGCATCAAGCTCACCGACAGGGAGACCCTGACAGCGGAAGCAGACCTGCCCCCGCTGTCAGTGCAGTCCAAAGAACTTGCGGCCGGCGAGTATGCGCGCCTCACCCGCCTCCCACCGGGCAACCCTGCCCGCGAACTCTTGACGAAGACACCGATCCCGAGAATCCGCTACCGCGCTTACGAAGCGTTGAGACGTGCGACCTCGGTTTCCAAAGAGGCTGGCACATCGCCACTGCTGCCGGCGGACGAGGATGCAATACTTCCGCACAAACCGTGCCTGCGTCGAATCGGGGCGTGGGCCTGCGACACTGCGGGGCTGGACGGCCTCCCGAGGGAGCCCCTGGCGCTATTCCAGGGCGACCCGCCCTGGAAGGAAAGCTTATCAAGAAAGGAAAGGGAACATCAGCCAATAACTTGCAAACGGTAAATCGCACAGACATAAGAATGGTACCGATCGCTTCGGTGCATCATGACAGGTACAGTGGTGAATAATCAAAGGGATCGGCCCAGGCGCACAACCAGAAAGCACATTTCGGGAGGGGGATACAGCTGTTGGGATTGTCATCCCCAGGCCAAAAGGGGCCTCATTTCCGATACAAAGGGGTACACGACCTGAGGGGCGACACCTGCACGCGCAGCCCCCCCCCCCCCCCCCCCCCCTCCCGCGAGGCATGCAGGGGCGCCGACTGCACAGTCAACGCATTATGCCGCCCCCGGAAGGTATCTCGTCGCCCTAGGAAGGCATCATGCCGCCCTCGAAAGGCACCATGCCGTCCTTGGAAGTTGAAAGGCGCCCCCAGAGCGCATTATGCCGCCCTCAGAAGACGTCTTGCCGCCCTCGGAAGGCCTTGGAAGACATCTTGCTGACCTCGGAAGGCATCATGCCGCCCTCGGAAGACATCTTGCCGCCCTCGGAAAGCATTTTTCCGCCCGCAGAGCGCATTATCCCGCACTCCATGGTGTGTCAAAAGCGGAAATAGCCGGCGCCCCGCGCCGCCTCCCGAGCGTCGGCCGCCATAGGGAAATGGGCACTTTTTTGCATTGTTTTCGCTCTGATGACGCACTGAAACTAAAAACGCCTTAACTAGCTATGACACGCAATAGGAAGATGTATTAACTACGCTATAGAAACATTTCTGTACCTCTGTGACCAAAACTCGATCCGCCATTTTCATGTTTGTGAGTGATTGCACGGACAAATTAACATTGAACGCGGGTTTTTCTATGGATTTTTCCGACCTCGCAGCATTTTACCTTAATTTATTTCGTCAGGGTGGATTATTTCTCTTAACTAGCTATAAGGCGTTAAAGACAATTATTCAGTGCATATGATCATTCAAAAATAAATCACATCAGACTTAAACCCTATCCGCCATTTACAGTTGCATATCACGAATCAAATAAAAAAATATAGTGGAGCAAGTTGACTGGTTCCTATCTTAGCGAATGTGCACGTCTACTTCGTGACATTTTAAATTAAATCGTGCTAAATTTTATGCTATGCTGAGTATGACACCTTTTTTGTAACTATTATTTTTATTTGTTTTAATAATTTATAAAAATGATGTTATGTGAAAAGTGAATGAGTAAATATTTCGGAGTTGAATACCGGAAAAGTTGACAGGGTTTTAATTTCGAGAATCTATGTTAAAGCCAAGCCACGCTATTGCACCTTGGTGCTAAAAAGTGGCTTGAATGGGTGGAACAAACACAAACATCAAAAGATAGCAAATCAAAATGGCTACAAAATGGTTACCTCGGATTATATATTGGGGGGGTTGACCCCTCCCCCCCCTTAAAAAAGGAAAAATACCCTCAAAAACAAAATTTTCCAACATTAAAAAAAACAGAATATATGTTAGATAACCACATATGGACAATACCCAAACCCAATTTTAAAGCAATATCTTTATTTTTGACTGACTTATGGCTCCAAAGTATGAGTAACTCATGACGTCATATTTTGAAACTGAGTTTGTTTGCTTTTAGTGACCAGATACAGACACATAAATTTCAGCGCTGCATTTCTGAGACAAAACTGGTCTAGAAACATGGCTTTTTTGTATTTAGGTTGATCAATTTGAAATTTTGAACTTATGTGACCTGAGCTTGCCCTGAGCTTGACACTAACTTCACTTAAATGAGGTTAGATGGTAAATGACTATCAATATAGAATTATACGTGCAAAATAGCCCATGCAACATGTGTCGCATGACTTTCGTGGATCTTCTTCGCATAGCGACCTTTTATGACCTGCCCTTGACCTTGACCTTTGCAAACAATCTCACTTTAGCTTATGCTTATGCGGGTTGTGTATTATACCTTTGGGAGTACTTTGGGTAATCATGTTCGCAATCAAAGGCTTTTGATGGAAAGTATGGCTCATAAACTCAAATGCCTCGATTTATAACTTTTGACCCGACCTTGACCTGATATATGACCTCAATTTGACAACTTTGAGTACGCTTTAGATGCGCCTCATTAAGATCTTACGAATGCCGCCTTGCGCGTCTCGCTGCGAACATTGGTTCCGGAGATAACGATAACGACAGTCAGAGCCATCTATTGGTAGGCCGACGAACTATTCCCGACCGGCTATTTCCCAATCTGGCACACCATGTCAGAAGACGTCTTGCCGCTCTCGGAAGGCATTCTGCTGCCGCCATCAGAGTGCATTATGCCTCCCTTGAAAGGTACCATGCCGCCCTCGGAACTTATTGCCGCTCTCAGAGCGCATTGTGCCGCCCTCTGAGCGCAGCCAATTGCGCCAAACCTGACCGGAGCACGAGGCTGGGCGGACGTGCCATTGGTATTTATTACTTTTATTGGCGATTGGTCGTTTTATTATTTTGCTGTCGTTTGCCCGTGTTGTTTTCTTAATTAATGCACAGCGGTGCTGAGTTAAGTTATTGGTGTGTCAGTCCGGGGAGTCAGAATTGGCCTCAATTGGGGATGACGGTGATAGGAGGATACAGTATACATGCATGTATATTGTGCTCAACGCGTGTCCGGCTCTCAGTCAGGTCCAGCAACTTCAATGGTGTTGGACAGCATTTACAAAATAGCGAAAATGGTCACGCCAACGCGAGGGTGAAACGGCTCCCTGGTTGAGGCCGTACCGGAGTCGCCGGAATGTGCCCGTCCGGACCGGTCGGCGATCAGCTATTATACCTTTGCACTCGTGCTGCCCGCCCAGGAGCGTCGCAGCGGGGGTCTCCATTTCAGTCTCGAATAACAATAAACGTGCGAAAACCGAGGGACGACTATTCACCATTCCTAACGTTGAAGACACAACTTGAGGAAAGGGATGTCCCGGCGGGTCGGTCCGTGCCGAGGAGACGGTACCTGTGGCCCACAACGGAAATTCCCGGTGTCTGAATTATTAATCATTGCCTCGGCATTATAATTGTCCGGCCTTCAAAATTAAAATGACATTTCATCGATGGTCTGCACCATATCACGATGAATATAATGCCATTGACAGGGGCGGATGTAGGAGGGGCGCCCACAATACATGGCCGCCCCCGCCGGCGGAAGCAACCATGGCACAGGCCGGCCGCTTCTGAGTATGCGTCTCTGGGCCAATATTTCACTCAGCCGTATACGCCACTTACGTTGATGGCATCCTGAGCCGGAGGCGCCCATGCACCCTGGCTTCCCTTGAGTAAGAGGCGCCCGCGCGTCGGAGCGTTTCTCACGTCTATGGCGACCTTTAATCAGTAGTGTTTCTGGTTGAACGAGTGCCACATGTTCGCTTTCGTTTCGGGGTTGCTATCGGTCGGTGCATAAGCGCCTCTGGCTTCTGAGACTCTGCCGGCGCCACTGATAACCGACCGAGATGGCTTAGTTCGTGATATGGTCACAATTTTGTTTGTGTTGTATGCTCGTCCAGTTCAATGGTACAAGCAAAGTGGAAATTGACAAACGCATAAAACAGGATTTGCTTCTTTACACGGAAATTGCACCCCTTTTCTCTCGGCATCGGCGTTCCATTGACCCATATCGCCCCGTTGATCACAAATAACGCCCCCAGATCAACCGCCCCTCCTCGCAAAATCCTAGACTAGCCCCTGAACACGTAAACCGTGATATTCACGTCAGCGATACCCGAATTTCAAATATCTCCATGCAAAGTTGTGCACGGTGTCACCGGCTATCGCCGACTCTTTCGGACGTCAGTGCTTTCTGACCAGACCTACCATACCCAATCATAGATGAACACTTGAGTCAGCGCCATTAGGAATGTTTCAGTTGCTGCGATGATACAGCCGCTAGGAATGCATCAGAGCCATATATGTATTTTTGTTCTAAGGAACATTGCGAAGGCTGATAACTTTCACGCATCATACTCAGAGTCAAATCACGATGGTGACGGGGTGACAAGCAAATATCACATTGTGCCGCAATTGGATCGTGGATTATCTGTTCACCGTGATATGACGAGATATGATACGAGATATTTCATATGCAAATTTAATAACCTTTCATCGAAATTAAAATGAAAAAAGTTCAAAATTCGACTATTGATATTTCGATATTGCGATACTTCACCAGAATGAATTAGCTAAATTAGCTTGTTTTTAGCTAATTCATTCTGATGAAGATCTGTGTATCGAAATATCAATAGTCTAATTTTGAACTTTTTCATTTTAATTTCGAGGAAAGGTCAGTCAATTTGCATACTAATCTGTCTACATGTTCCTCGCACAATCACTGAGAAACCTAAATGACGAGATATTACCCGCAGCCTCAACAAATAGCAGGTCCCAAACGCCATGCAAACTGTGGCACATCAACTGCAAATTTCATATTACAATCTCGTACAACCGGCAGTCCGGCACACAAAGCTAAAAACATATGACACGCTATCACAGCCGAGTACATAAACGTGACACAATTCGTTGCACAAACATATCGAATAACAAACGACACAGAATCTGTCCTGGCATTTCTTCTGTCGAGCAAATGTCATGGGAAGTATAGTTAATCGCAAAAAAACGCAGGGACTCTAGTGACACAATACTCAGCTCAGATATAAACTGAACACAAAATGGACATCAGACAGATACACGTATTTTGCAAGTGACATTTAAAACTATTCGCAATCGTAGAAGTTTTCTACAGCACTCTGAGACGGCTAGAATACCGAGCAGACTTCCACACCGGAGTGCTGTTCATGGTCCCTGCTGTTCGGCGGTTAACCGCAGGCTCTAAGCCCCGTCTCTTTGATCATGCGTCATCACTGGCAGGCGTCTTATGAACACTGAATGACGCGATGCGCCACCTAACATGACATTTTGACCTGCGGTCGCTTCGTACCGACCGCCGGAACCGCAGCTCACCGCAGCCGTGTGACGTCATACCTTTCGCCCCATCCCCACTTTCAGTTATCCCCACTGCTGCCGACCGCCGAACCGCAGCCAACCGCAGGGTCGTGAACAGTACTCCGGTTCAATCTGTGAAAGCGATAAAGGAGCTGGGTTACCACCATGATTACGAAACAATAACGGTAACGCCCATTGGCCTATATGGTCCGCCAGCAGCTATCCGTAGTTAGCGGATATCCAAAATCGAGGACCACCCACGTGCGCACGTGCTGGCTGATCTCGATTCCGACTCATGCGAACCACCCCAGAGTCCAGGCTCATGTCTGTGCCCGCTCACAAAATCTAAAATCGATTGGTCCAGCAGTTTCTGAGTTCTGAGTGCGGCAGTCGCACGTGGGCGCGTGCCAACAGACACACGATTTGAGTGGAATGTTGCTAGTACCCAAGCATGTAGCCATACAGCAAATTACAGGTCAATCTGGCGGGTACTTTAACAAATATTGACCACCCAATATGAGGGCAACAATGTACACCCTTTTGCACTTGCCACGTGCCCACGCTGTTATCGTTGGGATGGAAGCCATGGGAGTGCCAAATAGGGAAAGTTAGTTCCATTTCCTATTCACACACCGGTTGTGTACCCATAGCTCGCACCATTATTGAAAACGAAGCCACTAGCCGGAGTTCCCCACGAGGGTACCATTTTACACCCCTTCTGCACTTGCCGCGTGCTCACGTACACAAATGGAACACAAGTGATCAGTCAATATTGTGAACACACTCAACTTACCGTGAATATGGGGCTCCAGCAAGAGCGCGCAGAGTCGAGGTACTCCCGACGATAGTTGACTGCCTCGTAGATGAGCCCTCTCAGACCCTGAAGAACGGCGGTCGACTGCTGCCGAATGCAGTAGTGATCGGTATCTGCCGTCGGCTCCACGACCGATAGACGCTCATCTTCTGGTCGGCTCAACTGTTCCTCTACCAGCTGTGGATCACCAATGCATATTTAACAGGCATGTGACAGTACCAAATGCACACCCAGTGCAGATATTTGGCAGGACAATACCGTAATAACGAAAGGTAATAACATAGTGAAATACGATAACTGAATACGGGTCTACCAGGCGCAATCTTCTTTAAATAATGTCAACTAAGCATAAATTTTAAGGAAGTATGCTCATAGTAGAACACAAGTCATCACAAAAACCTGTGATTAGTGTTGGCTGGGTGCCATTTTTTTTGGAGACAGGTAACCGCGAATTATCTATATGATAGCGGTCCGCAATCTTAAAAAAAAGCAAGATGCTCTTATGAACCTCAACACAATGGTGGGCCAAATCAAGATTTTGTATTGGTGTGATACCGGTTACCAAAACTACAGGGAAGTACGTTAATGATATCGAGTTAGGTCTATAAGTCGCGCTTGTAAGCGATGCAGTTTGAGCGGAAGATGGCATAACAAATATATCCTTTTGTTGATTGTCCACTCATTGTGAAATGTGAGCCACTGTGTGATCGATTTGGCAACAGCTTTCATGCTCCCCCAGACACTGGAAAGTGGGATGTCAGTTTACTTACCGCCAGCGAGTGCATCAGCATGTCGATGACATCAGAAGAGGTTGATAGGAGGCGCCGCAATTCGTCGTCCACGATTGCTAGCTCTTCTCGCGTTCGACGGAGACGCACGCATGAGCGCGTCACATATGGCTGTTGTTGTTGTTGTTGTTGTTATTGTTGGTCCCTCCGGCCCCGGCTAGGGCCGGGGCGTAGCCGTACGGCTCTGGTAGAACCGGTAGCCGGCAGCTAAGGCCGCCACCACGCCGTCCAAGGTGGTCATCTGTGGCGAGCGTGTCGGTGCGCTCGTTAGCGCACGCGTCGGGGGTCATTGCGTGTATAGAGCCATAAACGCAATGACGTCAGAGCAGCCCTGCTCTCACGTATGGCAGTGATGGCAGTACGGCTGCCGTGCTGGGTCGGGGACCTGGGCCGAGTGGGTCACATCTGGTTGCCAGCCGCCGCCTGTCAATGCGATGACAGCGCCGTCAATGCGGACGACGGGCAGCCTGGCTGGGGCGGCGACACTGCGTGGACGTGGGCGTTTGTCCGAATACATCGGTTGTTTTCTGTTGAGTGTTACATTGCTACAAGCTATTTCGGCACCATTGAGGCAACGTACGAAACCGGTGTGCAGGGATCGCTGCTCCAGCCAGACTCGACGACCGCAGTGGTAACCGGAGCAGCTGAGCTTGGCTGGCCCACTGCCCAGCAGCTATACAGACAGCACTCCCTAAATCTACTACACAAAATTCGAAACACCGGGGAACCACAGGCTCTTGCTTCCCAGCTTCATGTCAATTCTGATCTCCGCTCCCGCTCTACGCGACAGAACTCTGACCTGGCCCTTCCACGCGTGAGGACAGAGGCTGGCAAGCGCCGATTTCTATATCATGTTGTGCAAATGTACAATGAGCTGCCTTTAGCGACACGTCACTCAGCCATGCCCGCATTCAAAAGAGCGATACAGAACATGCCTCAACCAGAGTAGCCTGATGTATATAACGTAATGTGCGTGTGAGAGCATTGCAGTGTATGTGATGTAATGTGTATGTGAGAGTATTGAAGTATGTGCTGTATGGGAGTATGTGCTGTAGTGAAACTGTCTTCATTTTATATTAGGATGAGTGTACCATTCGTGTTGTCCATGCTTGTATGTGGCTCCGGAATAGCCCGCTTCGGCGTGGATGGGGTCCAACGTCAAATACAAATACAAATACAAATACTCTGGAGTCGAGCTGCGAATCGGAGGGCGACGTCTGGGACGGCGCGTACAGCGCGCTGTCGTCGTCGTGCACCTCGGACCTGGTGATCCTGCAGCTTGACCCGCTGCTGTCGAATGAAGGAGAGGAGGACGTGCTGTGTGGTGGAGAAGACGGCAGCGCGTCGGGGCGGAGGACGGGAAGAAGAGGGAGAAACTAGGACCTGCGGGGAGGAGGTGGCACCAAGCTTCATCGGTGGGCGATTGGAGGTGGTCGGGAGGGAGGACCGAAGGTGATGAGACGATGGCCGGAGGCAGTGATGGCCTGCGGTGGCCAAGCGGAGCTGTGGCTCCCGCCGGAGCCGAGCCGAGGCTAGCCAGGTGTGTGTGCGTGTGGGGGAGCGGAGAGTATCGCTGCCCACCTCCATGTGCGCGGTTCGGGAGGCGCCGATGGACAGACGAAGGGCGCTGAGTGAGTGTGTGTGCCCGTGTACATGTGCCAGGCTACAGAGCGCCGAATGTCGGTCAGGCTGCAGGAGGAATGCATGCGTGTTGGTCTGGCGGAGGTGGTGCGCTGCGGTGAACAGCAGAGCTGAGAACAGCAGAGCTGAGAACAGCAGAGCTGAGAACAGCAGAGCTGAGAACAGCAGAGCTGAGAACAGCAGAGCTGAGAACAGCAGAGCTGAGAACAGCAGAGCTGAGAACAGCAGAGCTGAGAACAGCAGAGCTGAGAACAGCAGAGCTGAGAACAGCAGAGCTGAGAACGGCAGAGCTGAGAACGGCAGAGCTGAGAACAGCAGAGCTGAGAACAGCAGAGCTGAGAACAGCAGAGCTGAGAACAGCAGAGCTGAGCACAGCAGAGCTGAGAACAGCAGAGCTGAGAGCAGCAGAGCTGAGAACAGCAGAGCTGAGAACAGCAGAGCTGAGAACAGCAGAGCTGAGAACAGCAGAGCTGAGAACAGCAGAGCTGAGAACAGCAGAGCTGAGAACAGCAGAGCTGAGAACAGCAGAGCTGAGAACAGCAGAGCTGAGAACAGCAGAGCTGAGAACAGCAGAGCTGAGAACAGCAGAGCTGAGAACAGCAGAGCTGAGAACAGCAGAGCTGAGAACAGCAGAGCTGAGAACAGCAGAGCTGAGAACAGCAGAGCTGAGAACAGCAGAGCTGAGAACAGCAGAGCTGAGAACAGCAGAGCTGAGAACAGCAGAGCTGAGAACAGCAGAGCTGAGAACAGCAGAGCTGAGAACAGCAGAGCTGAGAACAGCAGAGCTGAGAACAGCAGAGCTGAGAACAGCAGAGCTGAGAACAGCAGAGCTGAGAACAGCAGAGCTGAGAACCGCAGAGCTGAGAACAGCAGAGCTGAGGAAGTGGAGCTGAGACAGCAGAACTGAGGGAGTGGAGCTGAGACAGCAGAGTTGGAGCTGAGACGGCTGAGTTGGAGCTGTGGAGCAGCGGAGCTGTTGTGCCGCTGTGCAGCAGCGGAGCAGTAGTGCCGCTGTGCAGCAGCGGAGCGGTGGAGCTGTAGTGCAGCAGCGGAGCAGCGGAGCTGTAGTGCAGCAGCGGAGCAGCGGAGCTGTAGTGCCGCTGTGCAGCAACGGAGTAGCGGAGCTGTAGTGCCGCTGTGCAGCAGCGGAGCTGTAGTGCAGCAGCGGAGCTGTAGTGCCGCTGTGCATCAGCGGAGCGGTGGAGCTGTAGTGCAGCAGCGGAGCAGCGGAGCTGTAGTGCCGGAGCTGTAGTGCAGCAGCGGAGCTGTAGTGCCGCTGTGCATCAGCGGAGCGGTGGAGCTGTAGTGCAGCAGCGGAGCAGCGGAGCTGTAGTGCCGATGTGCAGCAGCGGAGCGGTGGAGCTGTAGTGCGGCTGTGCAGCAGCGGAGCTGTAGTTCCGCTGTGCATCAGCGGAGCGGTGGAGCTGTAGTGCCGCTGTGCAGCAGCGGAGCAGCGGAGCGGCCGACGTCACGGCATCTCACCAGTGCGGGCGAGTGATGCTCGCAGCGCTGGTGGTGCCGGACGTGCCGCTGGGTAGCGACGTGGTGTGCTGCAGCGGAACGGCCAACGTCACGGCATCAGACCAGTGTTCCTGCGAGTTATGCTCGCAGCACTGGTGGTGCCGGACCTGCCGCTGGGCTGCAGTGGAGCAGTCGTGCCGCCGGGTAGCAGCGGACCAGGGTTGTAATGCCATGGATGGTGTCCTGCGGTGACAGACCCCGGGGCTGTTGCGTTTCAGTTGTACTCGTGTGCTGTGTGATCAATGATCATGATAATCATGGAAGTGTGTAAGTACTGTGTGGCCGCGCGGGGCAGGAGGTTCTCGTCGCCGCCAGGCCAGGACCATCTCCCCAAACCATATCACCCCAGGCTCCTCCAGATCCACAGGGACCATTTATGTGCAGAAACGTTGTTCTGCCTCTTGCTTTCAAACCATGTGTACTGTTACCAGCTGTTTGTTACAGTTTGGTACATATGTACATCAAGTTATTATTATCATATGCACTATTGAGCGCTGTCTGCCACCGGTCATCGATATTTACTATCTGAGGAGTATGTAATGAAAAACTACATTATTTCAATATTTGTTCATCATATAGAGATAAGCAACCAGAAATAGGGGTTACTTTTCAGGCTTCAGCTTGGCTCCAATCACAGTCTAGTTCCAATATTAAAATGTTGTTTTCCACAACCTAAAATCAAAATTGTAACGTTGCTTTGCGCTGTCACATCAATGGCCATCGTCATCATCTTCAGTTTGTTGCAATGGTGTCCAGTGAATTGAATAAATAACATGTTTAGCTTCTTATCCTCTACAAGGCCCACCGCCCAGATTTCTGGGTTTTATCATGCAAACCTGTAAAAAAAAAATTGCCACTTGGCTTAAAGGAAATAGTTCACCTTCAACATTAGTTTACACTGAGATAGCAGATTTGTCCATTTTTTACATTCACGTGACGTCAGCTGACTAACACAGAGAGTATGCATATAGTTTTGATAAACAATACAAATTTACGGCCTTCTGTCCTGAATAGGCGCGATATAAGGCCAGTTTTGACAATATAAAAGAACCTGTACCATGAGTCATGTCATACTCATGAGTCATGTCATACTCATGAGTCATGCTCATGAGTATGCACGCACGGATTATATGAAACCGTCCTTGCTTTCGAGTCTGTAGTCTCTATTCATATTTAGTCCCTTTTACCTTTAACGAAATTATTTTGATACTTTCGTTGCAATACATATCAAAGCAGGAATGCCACAGTGGAATGTCCAGCCACTGTACCTACCATTTTGTTTAAGTTTGACATCTGAATGGGCCCGTATTACTGCGACGAAAGTCCTATTCCACCCGCAGTCTCCGAACAGTCTTCATAATTAGATTACACCTTTTGCAATATTCTCATTTCTCTCCAAGCACATACTTTAGTTTGGCCTTCGCTGATGCAACCAGTTAGCGTGTCACTTCCCGGTTAGAAAGGTCCTGCTTTTCCTGCAGAAGTTTCTACCGTCTGGGAATGGTGCAAAGAATCCAGATAATTTCGCAGTTGCCGTATATTTCCATCATGCGTCGGCGAGAGGTCATCGACATCATATTTTGTTTTGCCAAAGATACGCACGCCAGTAAAGAAAAGGGACAATAAATAACCAGCATAGGAAGTAGGAACATAATCAGAACATACTATCTTATACTGGCATATGGTAACAGTAACATGCCTTCTACATATCAAGCATTTACATGCCGCATCATCGCCTATTTCAACTATTTGTCACCCATTTAATTTGCCACCTATCCTAATGATCACTTATATCCTAATAAAACATACGCATATGCGCATACCCACACAAATGACGCAAACGAATATCAACCAAACGAAACGAAACGAATGACCGATATCGGTGATAAGTCGCCGCTATTCAGACGTTGGAACCGTGAGTGACAAATACATCAGCAGCTTTTACGAAGCATAAATACACGTGGAAACATCGAGTCGATTGCTACATAACAATACAAGCACATGATGCGTGCCAGCACAAATACAAGCTCAAACATCTCGTCTCCAGCAATGCGCTCACGACAAGTAAAATTCAAGTTTGATAAATCACCGGATATGTCAATCTTTTTCAGACAGCATACCTCACCACTATCTGCAGCACACAATCTATTATTGCGCAAAGACAAACTACATGTCGCATACTACGCTTTGGATTTTTTGGGCACCTCAAATGCTCGGGTTATTGGCGATAGACTGTGTGTCTTGTAGACGACACAATGCTAGTGGCGGTGGCTGCCAGGGCCATCATCACGCTGTCGCTCCGCATGTGCTGCACCGGGCCGCCGCCGCCGCGGCCTGGTGACGGCCGGACACCGATGGCGGAACGCGCGATCCCATAAGCACGGTACCAGCATTGGGGCGAGCTTGCGGTGGCGCGCGCTCGCGCGGCTCTGGCCGCCGCACGGTGGACCATCTTGGTATTATCTTGTATCTTGGCATTGGCTTGGTGAGCCTCTTGAGCAGATGGTCGGTCTTGGCATCGGGCTGCTTATTGAACACAACGGCCAGCGCCTTGGCAGCGCGCGCCACCGTCAGCGGGCGCCGCTTCTTCAGCGCCAGCTTGGCGAGCATCACGGTGACGATGTCTTGCTGCGGCACAGTCACGCTGGGCTGGGCCGGGCGGCGGCCAGCAGCGCCGTCAGCTGCGTGTGCTGCCACGGCGCCGCGTGGGAGAACGGCACGCCGTGCCACCGCTCAGCCAGCGTGCTCAGCACGTGATCGCCGTCTCCGTTAAGAAAGAAGACGTCCGCTCCACGATGTCAGTCACCGTGGCCAGCACGCGCTCGGTGGCGGTGGCCTCCTCGCGGCTGACGCGCACCTGCCGCACCAGTGGCAGGGTGGCGCGCGCCGCCTCCAGCCCGGTCACGCCGGCCACCACCGCCGCCAGCTGCCGCTCAGCCTAGTTCTCCGGCGACACCGCACCTCTGTTGAGCTGAGTCAGCAGCGGCTGCACCAGAGCCGTCACCACGGCATTGGTGTGCTGGTCGGTGGCGGCCCCGATACAGGTGAGCGCCGCCGCCCGGACCACGGCGTCCTCAGTCGTGTCCAGACCGGCCAGGTGCTCCGCCAGTGGTCCGCCTCCGCCTCGCCCACCAGCCAGGGGCAGGAGCTGAGCACGGAGAGCGCGGCCGTTTGCAGAGGCCGGTCTCCGCCGGCCACCTCGGCCAGCAGCACGGCAGCCAGCCGCGGCCGCAGCGGCTCCACAGCCGGCGACTCGTCCGCGCCGCCGTCCGCCAGCAGCCGGTCATGCGCGCTCAGCGTCTCCAGCCGCTCGGCGGCCGAGTCTCCGCGCCGGCCTCCAGCTGGCCAAGTAGGGCCGGCACCGCCTCACCCAGCACCAGCTCCCGGCCGCCGGCGCAGAGCACCACCAGCAGCGGCGCCGCGCCGGCCATCAGTCGGTCGCCGCCTCGCTGCGCCGCGTGGTGCAGACACTCGGCCAGCAGGGGGCGCGTCCACTGATCGGCCTGCGCCGGCACAGCCGCCACCAGCTGTAGCGCGCGCGGCTGCACCTCTGGATGTCGCGCCGCCAGACACTCCCGGGCCAGCGCCAGCCGCAGCGGCGCCAGGTGCGGCGCCAGTGTAGACGCCGCAGCAGCGTTGCAGCAGCGCCAGCGTCCAGCTTGGCCTGCGTCAGGTCCGAGTTGAGCTTCTCCAGCGCCAGCGGCAGGCAGAACTCTGCGAACTGTCCGGTGCCGGCCAGGCAGTCGTGCAGCGCGTCGGCCAGCATCTGTCGCGTGACGCCGTGCGAGCTGTCCGGCGGCGGCGTGAAGTTCACCCGGAAGTAGCAGGCCAGCAGCTCGAACAGGTCCTCGGCCAGCGAACGAACATGTCCTCGGCCAGCGAACGAACATGTCCTCGGCAGGGTGGCGAGGCAGTTCGGCAGGTGGGTGCCTCACACTGCTGACCGGGCATACATGCGCATGCGCTTGGCGTTGCGCTCATTCACCCGGCACTCCCTCAGGCTGCCTTGCAGCCATTTCAGATGGATGTGCGTCCGTGTGACGGCGTACTTTCGCACCACCCGAGGGTCGATGCGGGAGTACTCAAACGCCTCCACCTGCTCTAGCCACTGCAGTGACGGCACAGCCAGGCTCCTCGGTTCAGCCACTCGATCCACCCAGAGCTCTTGGACTAGCTTGACCGGGAGCACACTGGCCGGACACAGTGTCAAGGCTGCTGTCCACGGAGCGACACTTGTACGCCAGGAAGCCAGCAACGTACGCCAGAGCTTCCCGGCCGAACTCCAGACTGGCCGCCACGGGGTGACCAGATGGCGGTCCTTGGTGGGTCTGCGCATCTTGCAGGAGCTGGCTGGACTGCAAGTCGTCGTCCGGATCATCCGTAACCGCCCCCTCGTCCCTGAGGTCCTTCAGGACGCTGGCGCTCAGGTACACAGGATTCTTCTCCTCCATGGCGATAGAGGCGCCGGAGGCCGATGGCTGGCTTCTTGAGCCGGCTGCCACTGCCGGTGACGCGCCCATCAGCAGCAGCCGGATGCGCGTCTTCACCTCCACCGGCGTCGGGTCGGTGTTGGTCTCGGACATGCACCAGATCTGCGAAAACAATGCATACAAATCAGAAATATTGTGTCAAGCATGCAAATATTAGGACTCAGCAGTACCGTCTGTATACAACACAGGCATACAATGGAAGGACTGACTGAACTTGAACATGTTCAGTGCTAGCACAAATAATTCAATTAGTGCATCACAATAGTGTGCAAATCATTAAAGTCTGAAATGCAACATTTTGAATAAAAAACATGTCTTGCCAACTATCACTGTCTTCTGTCCCCTGTCGGCTGTCACTGTCCAATTGTTGGATGTTTAAAATGCCAGACTTCTACTATGTGGTGCAGAAGATGCTGACACACTTAAAGAGAATGTTTCACCTTTGTATTAGTTTTAAATTGAGATAGCCATTATCTGGAGCTGTTATTGAAATGTCTAAATTACTCAGGTCATTTTCCCCAAAACTTAACAGTTTTTAAGCAATTTAATTTACCATTTGCAAAATGAATCCAGGCTGGTGCAGCCACTGATTGGCTAACACACTTCTTCAGCCAATCCCACTTTGTCAGCCAATCAGCAGCGGTATATAATGATGTCATTTGCCCAAATCTAAAAACTTTATTTGTAAACGTTAAGTGACTTTGCGAGTGAAAAAATATCACAATGGTTTTCAGCAGCACTTACTTCATATTTTCTACTACAACCAATGTATATTTGACAACTTTCAGAAAGGTGAACATTCTCTTTAAACACTGAAACACTACTAACATCATGAAGTCACTATGAACGCATAAGAGTTGACACTATGACGCATAAGAGTTGTGGCGCCCTAAAACCCCAATACGCCACCAGTGTTTTGACATAGGGTGAAGATGTCCAAATCTCATTTTTGTCATGCTATCAGTGTGTGCACATAATACTGATGCACTAAGACACTGATAAAGTATTGGCACTTTAGTGCATTGGTATCTACATTTCAATAGCATGAAACATCTGATGTTTTGATGTGTCCGAGGCTACAGTCGTTAACTATCAATATGATCATCATGATGCTTGGATGTTTCTTTATCACTGCCAGTTTGATATGCTGAGAAAGTACATCAAACATTTGAGTAACTGCTGCTTTTATCATACTGGTTGCAAATTTTATCTCACTGTTTTGTTTTCAAACTTGAACTGGATATGCAAGGAAGTCAATATATTTGCACATGCCACCATTGGCTTTGGGAGGCAAATAAGCTTGATGCTTCGAAATTATTTGACTGAATTTCGCTTCATTTAAAAGCCCGTTAAATGATGAGCTCATTGTAGCATTGTTAAAATTTGACAATGTATCGTAAACGCACATTTGTATCACAGTTACGTACCCGCACACTCAACACACAGCGCGAGGACTCGGGAAGTGATGATCACTGGCGATGTTTTGCAAACGTGTGCAGTGTTATCAGCGTCAATCAGCTTATTCAGCAACGACAATTCCCGTCGCTGATTGGTCAACTTTCACGGTTCCGGTGTGCGCAGTACTCAAGAAACACGTCACTGCTTGCCAATACAGTAAACTTTGAAATATGACAGCCTAAAAGTCAAATTTTGAAGCGCGCAACAAAAATTTACAAGATTTTTGTGTCTCAAAATAAAACTATTTGAATTACCTACTTAATGCTTTCATTTACACGACCCGACTATTTATGGTTCTTCAAAACTCAGAGATGCAGCCCAGTATTTGCAAACGAGAGCCTAAGGCTTTCGAGCAAATTTAACTATGTTTCGACAAAATTTATGGATAAACTTTTGTATCATTTAAAAGCTATTGAAATTTTGATCAAGATGTGAAGTTATCTCGACCCGACTATTTATAGTTTTTGAAATCACATGGGTTGCAGTTCAAAGAGAGTGTGCTGTTGTGGTGTGTTGTACATTGGAGAACTGATAGTGAATATTTCCCAAATTCAATTTCAGAGACTAATAGGTGTTTTTCAGTCGTCAGTTTCTTGTAATTTCAGATATGCATTCAAAGTTGAGTTCAAACCTTCGGATTTTCTACAACGCTGTCATTTGGAAGATGCCCTACCCTGCATTTTTCTTTTTATAATTAGACAGTTAAATTATAATTGCTTTCTTTTTTTGTATATAAGTCTCACATATGAACGTTAATATAAGTTAACTCAAATATCCATAGTCTAAATACCTTTTTAGCCTAAACAAAACAGCTGAAAAAAGTGATCACCATAGGGTCTGTGTTGAAGGCCGGCACTCGGCGCTACCTAGTATTCTATTTACCGTGGCCCCTACGGGAGGACAGGAGGCCCTTCTGTGGGTGGCTTCTGTGCTTGGAGGTGACCAAGGCCATAGAGACTAGGTAGACCCGTCCGGGGTAGGCAGCGAAATGCGTGATGTCACGGGCACGTGACGTCACACGCTCCCTATTCAAATAGTGTTAAATCGGCCTACTTTCACGTCTACCATTTGCATACCTTAGGTGCCAGAGGGATTAATTGAGCACTAAATGATAGACTGAAACGTCCTCTACAGCTTGCTTTTGGGACATTTTCTCCTAAATTGCAAGGGTGAGCCGCTAGACGATGTCAAAGCGAGGCATGCAACCGAGCTAGGCCCATGCCCATATAAGGCAATGTTTGGATTTTGGCCACGGGGAACTGTCACTGGATGCTGTTTTTGGTTGAAGTGCGAATTTTGTATTATTTCACCTGGTTGTTGATGAAGTAAGGTGACTTGAGGATACTTTGTGGTAGTATCTATCAGGTGAAAGTATTTTTACATCTGAATTACACTTGTTTCACCTATAATTATGTTGAAGATCTTTGAGTGACGAATGCGCCACCGTAAATAAACATGGCGGCCGTGCCGGTCGAAGGCGTAATTCTTTTGGTAGACCGAGAAGTGCCACGAGACGGTCTACGAAAGGAAATACGCTTCTCCCGATTCGGCCACCCCATTGGTGGAAATCGAGCTAGAAAGTGACGCCATGGGACAGGGTGGACACGTTACGGAGATAGCCATGACACCCTCGGAACCCATAGTCCGGAACCCCTGTGCTTAGTGTTCTATTGCCCTGCCCCGACCCCCTCCGAAGTTAGTTGGCAGCACTATAGCTCTTGGGCGTGACTTCCCTACTAGCCCATAGGGTTCACGTGTGAAATGACCCAACTTTGGTAAGCTGTATCTCGAGTTCTATTCAGCTGATTTGCCTGCAGCTAGTCTCGAAAGAAAGATCGTTCAAATATCTCGCGATGATTCCTCTACCATTTTTCACCTAACCCAGCTGAATTCTTAGGGCGTGAGGGGTAAAGATTTGACTGCTCTCCGTGCCGGTCTGGCCAGTTTCTGGCGACGCTGGTGCGCCGGCAGCAATAGCTCAGTCGTTAGCGCATTAGACTACGGATGCGAAGGTGGTGGGTTCGAATCCCGCTCGGGTAAGGGTGATTTAGCGCAGGAATGATGTTATATTATTTTTTATGGTCGATAACTATCTTTTTATCGACAAAATAAACTTTTAAAATGTTTTGTCGAAATTAACTTGATTTAAACCATCTTCTCCGGCTTGATATTGAGTAATTCCGCGATGATAACTTGTTAATAGGTAATTGTCGTATGTATCCTTCTCGTTTGCATTTCATATCGCGACCTGCTAGTGTGACAAGCTGTGAGTACTAAGTAGTAGCGTGTATGAGTGAATACAATATGAATATATTTGTGAAATACCTCTTTCCAGCTTTTACACTGATTGATAGACTTATTAAAACGTAAGTAAAACAAAACATACACATTGATTACATATCATACTCTAAAAAGACAAAGTCAAATTAGGGAGCTTTCGGCTTGCACCTTCATCAGCCATAAATGGCGAAGGCGCAAGCCGAAAGCTCCCTAATTTGACTTTGTCTTTTAAAAATATTTTTCGGCATTATGAGAATAAGGTTATTTATTATTGTAATTGCAATGTCTTCAATTGTTCTCAAAACAGTGCTAAAACAAATACAAGATTACATATCATACTCGTTCGAAGATTGTTAAAAAACATTTAACTGACTACTGGTTTTCCCGATACTTTCGAGCTTTTTCTTCGTTTCTCCGACTTCACATCCTGTCTTTTACGAAAACTGACTACCAAGCCATTGAAAGAAAAGTTACTCCAATAAATCATTATTGAAAGCACTGTAGCAGCAATAATACAACAGCATTGTAGGAGCTACAGAGGCACAATTGATGCAAAAGACAAGATGACGCACGTACGAGATAACTTGTTCCTACATGGATTACCAGAGACCGAAGCCCGATTCAAGAAGATCCCTCCACACAATTAAATGACGGATATCCAAGCAATGACGGATAGCCAAGCAGCCCTCACAACAAATGCAACAATGGATCTTAGATACCAGTGGATCTCTGGGTGAAATTAAGCGACAGATATCGGATTACACATGATACCGTGATAAGCATACCACAACATACAATCAGTGGTGGATAGAGTGGTGGATCCCAGCAGATCTCACGACAATATGCAACTGAATATCTCGGATGCCATATCTTTGGGTTAAATCTAGCAACAGATTTCGAATCACACAGTATCCTGTTATACACACCAGAACAACAGAAGTCACATGCACCTCAGGCCTCAGCAGACTTACGGTACAAAATAAAACAGCCCTCTCGATTCTGCCAGTACCTGAGAAGTTGACAACAAAACGACATGAACAAAACAAGAGAAAAACATGGCATGAGTGAATGAGCACAACTGTCCAGTCTATTCACTACAGCATATACACTAGTTTTAACTGTGCGTGGTGCCAGCACTTCCTCGCTCTTCACCGTGCCCGAGACTCGGCGCGTCGGGCCCTGTTGATGTTGCCCATCCTGATAAATGTCTGGACGCGGGCGAAGGAGGCGCGAATCTTGGGATGGACGCGTGGGAACTTGTCCTGGAGGACCACGACAGAGTCCTTGATGACACGGACCTTCGGCTTAAGCCATCAGGCTCCAGAGCGTGGTGGGCGCAGAAAACCGCCTCCACCTCCTTGAAGGTGGCGTAGAATGTCTCCGTGGGCACCGTCAGACCGCTGATACTGACGACTCTGGTCCACAGGGCCTGCAGAGGCACCGACTCGGCCGAGGCGGATGGTACACAGAGGGAGCGGTCGACGGGCCTCTTCCTCGCGATGTAGCCGGCGACGTAGGCCATGGCGCTCTCTGTCGCGGACACACCGGTGACCGTGTTCCGCGCGGCCGACGACGCAGCAGGGCGGCATGCTGCTGACTGGGACGCCTCCGCCTGGTGAAGCAGGTCAGCCACATCACTCAGGTCGTCCATGTCCTCCCCGTCATCGCCGTCTGTTTTCGCTGTCGTCACCTTCTCCACCGGTCCGGTGAACTCTGGTCTGCCGTCAGTTCGGAGGTGCCGGTTGCCTCCCCCTCCAGCACCTGATCCAGCTGCTCTTCCAGATCACCAGTCTCCGGCTCTGCCGCCTGATCAACGTCTCTGCAGACGGGACTTACGCCTCGCTGCATGACGAACAGGAGGGTAAGCAGGCGAATCCTTGCCCTCGCTTCAGTCGGTGTGGGGTTCTGGTTGGAGCCTCCCGGGCCTCTCGGCTCTCACCATGCCGAACAACCCTTCCAGCCTGTCCTGCGTGAGCCGGCGAGTCAGGACGAACACATCACCGAACTCTGCCTGGAGGTCCTTGAACAGGCCACGCACCGACCGGATGCTGATGACCATCCCTCTCTGGAACGGGTACATGCACCGTGCGGTACCGACACGCATCAGCGTGGCCTCCGTCACAGCGACGGAGATAGCCCTCTCTTGTTCATCGCTGCCACGGTAGCCTCTCAGTCTCCGCAGATCTTTTGTGTCGCCTGGGTAGCTGGCGTTGAGGACATCCGTCGCTTCGTCCACGACACGAAGGAACCTCGCCTCCTCTTCTTTGCCCGCGATATGCCGCTGCAAGACGCTGACAGTTGAGGCGCTCAGGAGTTGGAGACACGGACCATGCCGGTGACCTATAAAAATAATAATTAGACACCAATAGAGATGTGAATGGATGGCAGCAGACGCTGAGTGTAGCCCAGAAGGAACTTGTGACAAGTTATATAGAAATTATTGGTCACTTTTAGGTCACGCCAATATTGAGGTCATCACACTGCAGACTGGTTATTGAATATTGATTCAACCTTTTTTGGAACGATTCAACCACGATTCATTTTGAAACCTGAATGAATCAATCACCGCTCGATTCATGGATACACATTTGATAATTGCTTCCTTCCGATTCAAAGAATCAAAAACATATTTTAATCGATTCACGCTTGATTCAACATTTAAATGTATGTTGTATTTATGTTGAAGTATTTAAACACAAGTTACACAAGAAGGTAAGCAAGGCAAATATACCTCAATGAAACCCCAGATTTTCTAAGCCATGGATGCAGGCATGTCAACCACGTCTTAATGTAGATTATAAAGCGTAACATTAATCTTTACCATATGAAGGCAATAGAAAGCAACAATTATCATAGCCGTTCCAAATCTGCCGCTGTGCTGTTGTCATCCAAAGTTAGAAAGCCTGATTCGCTGGAAGATCGATGACCCGAGACACATTACCATGTCATACCAGGTGACATCATACTCCTGCTAACAAGTGCCAGTTTTGCTGCTGCAACAAAGTAGGTGCAGTACAAGTGTTTTGTCAGCAGGCACAGCAATTGGCACATGCTGCAGTGGCACAGTTGAAGGCGGGCTTGTAAACAAAGCAGAGCGCTTGTTCCGGGTTGAAAGCAGCAAACTCTGCCATGGCTATCACAATCACTTTGCTGTATGATAATCTTTTTGGTCTTTGTGCACATGCATTAGAATGTCCTTTCAGCGGAAATCTGTAAAGCTCTTTGAAGCAGGATTCCCAGAAATGTTCAGAGCAATTCCTAGGGTCTGTAACCTCTTCCCTTGCTGCATCTCGTCGAATTAATTGCCACCAAAGATCGGCCAGTTTGGGATCACGAGGAAGACGGTGGTAGCCACAACCCAGTCCCCAAATGATTTGAATTACCCTTCCCCGTACTATTGGTACAGCCAGGCACAACACAGTAGGGCAAAGCCGGTAAAAAAAAACGTGAATTGAAAATGGAAGAAATCAAGCTCTACCCAGCTTAACAATTCAAAACTTTACAGAGCCTTACGTACCTACAGTCTACAGAATCTAGCGACAAATATGAATAATCTACAATGCATTTCGAATGTTTCGTTTACTCTAAGAGCTTTCGTAATACCTGCGCGGCTTTCGCTCCTCGGTAAAGCTACCACATTTTTTAATGGAACTAAAAAACTAGTATATAGTAGTGAATCTTGTACTTTTCTAGTATTATCCTACATAAATCATACTAAAATCCGTTCCACCCGTCCTCTATCACCCTGGCCCCAGGGTGATAGAGGACGGGTGGAACGGATTTTAGTATGATTTATTTAGGATAATACTAGAAAAGTACTAGATTCACTACTATATACTAGTTTTTTAGTTCCATCTAAACATGTGGTAGCTTTACCGAGGAGCGAAAGCCGCACAGGTATTACGAAAGCTCTTAGAGTAAACGAAACAATCGAAATGCATTGTAGATTATTAATATTTGTCGCTAACTTCTGTAGACTGTAGGTACGTAAGGCGCTGTGAAGTTTTTAACTGTTAAGTTGTCGGGTAGAGCTTGATCTCTTCCATTTTCAATTCACGTTTTTTTACCCGGCTATACCCTACTGTGTTGTGCCAAGCTGTACCAATAGTACGGAGAAGGGTAATTCAAATAATTTGGGGACTGGCTAGTGGCTACCACCGTCTTCCTCGTGATCCCAAAGTGGCCGATCTTTGGTGGCAATTAATTCGACGACATGCAGCATGGGAAGAGGTTAAAGACCCTAGGGATTGCTCTGAACATTTCTTGGAATCCTGCTTCAAAGAGCTTCACAGATTTGCCGCTGAAAGGACATATTCTAATGCATGTGCACAAAGACCAAAAAGATAATCATACAGCAAAGTGATTGTGATAGCCATGTGGCAGAGTTTGCTGCTTTCAACCTGGAACAAGCGCTCTGCTTTGTTTACAAATCCGCCTCCAACTGTGCCACTGCCGCATGTGCCAATTTCTGTGCCTGCTGACAAAACACTTGTACAGCACCTACTTTGTCGCAGCAGCAAAACTGGCACTTGTTAGCAGGAGTATGATGTCAACTGGTATGACATGGTAATGCGTCTGGCGTCATCGATCTTCCAGCGAATCAGGCTCTCTAACTTTGGCTGACAACAGCACAGCAGCCGATTCAGAACGGCTATGGTAATTGTTGCTTTCTATTGCCTTCATATGGTAAAGATTAATGTTACGCTTTATAGTCTACATTTAGACGTGGTTAACATGCCTTCATCCATGGCTTAGAAAATCTGGGGTTTCATTGAGGTATATTTGCCTTGCCCTATCTGGTGCATACCTTCTTGTGTAACTTGTGGTTAAATAATTTAGCTGTTAAATCTGACATAACACATAGCAGGTAGCATTATGTTCTGTTATATGACTATTGATGATCTTTTTTGCACTGTGTCAAGTATTCATGACCTTGCCATCTCAAATTTCACTAGGGATAATCTAATTTTGTGTCATCACAACTTAACATGCAGCAGTTATATTGTATGTGTCACATATTTAACCTTTTGGTTATGTATACCTGTTATGAATATTTTGGGTTATGGGTTACCCAGGAATATACTCTGTCTATGCGCACATGATTCATACAAAATTATTATACTGCAGGATTCAAGGATGGTGCTCGTGTAGTGAAGGAGAAGAGCCAGCAGCCGGCCAGGTGCCATGGCCTACGTCGCCGGCTACATTGCGAGGAAGAGGCCCGTCGACCGCTCCCTCTGTGTACCATCCGCCTCGGCCGAGTCGGTGCCTCTGCAGGCCCTGTGGACCAGGGTCGTCAGTATCGGCGGCCTGACGGTGCCCACGGAGACATTCTACGCCACCTTCAAGGAGGTGGAGGCGGTTTTCTATGCCCACCACGCTCTGGAGCCCGATGGCTTAAGCTGAAGGTCCGTGTCATCAAGGACTTTGTCGTGGTCCTCCAGGACAAGTTCCCACGCGTCCATCCCAAGATTCGCGCCTCCTTCGCCCGCGTCCGGACATTTATCAGGATGGGCAACATCAACAGGGCCCGACGCGCCGAGTCTCGGGCACGGTGAGGAGCGAGGAAGTGCTGGCACCACGCACAGTGAAAACTAGTGTATAGACTGTAGTGAATAGACTGGGCAGTTGTGCTCATTCACTCATGTCATGCTTTTCTCTTGTTTTGTTCACGTCGTTTTGTTGTCAACTTCTCAGCTACTGTCAGAATCGAGAGGGCTGTTTTACTTTGTACCGTAAGTCTGCTGAGGCCTGAGTTGCATGTTTCTTCCGTTGTTCTGGTGTGTGTATAACAGGATAATGTGTGATTCGAAATCTGTTGCTAGATTTAACCCAAATATATGGCATCCGAGATATTCAGTTGCATATTGTCGTGAGATCTGCTGGGATCCTAGATCCACCACTGATTGTATGTTGTGGTATGCTTATCACGGTATCATGTGTAATCCGATATATGTCGCTTAATTTCACCCAGAGATCCACTGGTATCTAAGATCCATTGTTGCATTTGTTGTGAGGGCTGCTTGGATATCCGTCATTGCTTGAATATCCGTCATTGCTTGGATATCCGTCATTGAATTGTGTGGAGGGATCTTCTTGAATCGGGGTTCAGTCTCTGGTAATCCATGTAGGAACAAGTTATCTCGTACGTGCGTCATCTTGTCTTTTGCATCAATTGTGCCACTGTAGCTCCTACAATGCTGTTGTATTATTGCTGCTACAGTGCTTTCAATAATGATTTATTGGAGTAACTTTTCTTTCAATGGCTTGGTTGTCAGTTTTAGTAAAAGACAGGATGTGAAGTCGGAGAAACGAAGAAAAAGCTCGAAAGTATCGGGAAAACCAGTTGTCAGTTAAATGTTTTTTAACAATCTTCGAACGAGTATGATATGTAATAAATGTGTATGTTTTGCTTTAGGTACTTACGTTTTAATAAGTATCAATCAGTGTACAAACTGGAAAGAGGTATTTCACAAATATGTTCATATTGTATTCACTCATACACGCTACTACTTAGTACTCACAGCTTGTCACACTAGCAGGTCGCGATATGAAATGACGAACGAGAAGGATAAATACGACAATTACCTATTAACAAGTTATCATCGCGGAATTACTCAATATCAAGCCGGAGAAGATGGTTTAAATCAAGTTAATTTCGACAAAACATTTTAAACAGTTTATTTTGTCGATAAAAACATAGTTATCGACCATCAAAATTAATATAACATCATTCCTGTGCTAAATCACCCTTACCCGAGCGGGATTCGAACCCACCACCTTCGCATCCGTAGTCTGATGCGCTACTGACTGAGCTATTGCCGCCGGCGCACCAGCGTCGCCAGAAACTGGCCAGACCGGCACGGAGTGCAGTCAAATCTTTACCCCTCACGTCCTAAGAATTCGGCTGGGTTAGGTGAAAAATGGTAGAGGAATCATCGCGAGATATTTGCACGATCTTTCTTTGGAGACTAGCTGCAAGCAAATCGGCTGAATATAACTCGAGATACAGCTTCCCAAAGTTGGGTCATTTAACACGTGAACCATATGGGCTAGTAGGAAAGTCACGCCCAAGAGCTATAGTGCTGCCAACTGACTTCGGAGGGGGCCGCCCTGGCCCTGCCCCTGTGCGTATAGGAGGAACCCCTGTGCTTAAAGGAGGTACCCCTGTGCCTAAATGAGACACCCCTGTGCTTACAGGAGGAACCCCTGTGCTTAAAAGAGGAACCCCTGTGCTTAAAAGAGGAACCCCTGTGCTTAAAAGAGGAACCCCTGTGCTTAAAAGAGGAACCCCTGTGCTTAAAAGAGGAACCCCTGTGCTTAAAAGAGGAACCCCTGTGCTTAAAAGAGGAACCCTGTGCTTAAAAGAGGAACCCCTGTGCTTAAAAGAGGAACCCCTGTGCTTAAAAGAGGAACCCCTGTGCTTAAAAGAGGAACCCCTGTGCTTGCTGAGGAACCCCTGTGCTTTTGTTAGAAAGAGTTCAAAAAAGGGCAACAAAAATGATTAATTGTCTTGGTAGTTTACCTTATGAAGATAGATTAAGGAAATTGGGTATGTTTTCACTTAGATATAGAAGGCTAAGAGGAGATCTAATTGAAGTCTTCAAATTTGTAAATAGTCAGCATTCTGGATATTTAAAGGGTATGTTTGAGTTCAATAGGGAAAATCGAGGTAGAGGTCATCAGCATAAACTCATTATGAAACAAAGTAGGACTAGGCTACGACAGTCATTTTTCAGTAGAAGGGTTGTAGGACATTGGAATATGCTACCAGGGGATGTCGCTGATGCAGTGACACTTGCTTCCTTCAAAATTAGATTAGATAAATACTTTACAGAGAAGGGATTAGTTCATAAATACTCGTGGGATTAGCCTTCTTTTATGCAGGTAGAGTAAGGTGATTTGAAGGGGCGAGACTGGTGGAGGGGGGGGATGGGGGGGGGGGGGTGCAACCTTGGATGGGCCCAAGAGGCTCTTTGTTGCACTTTTCTTTTATGTCTTTATGTCTTTATTAAAAGAGGAACCCCTGTGCTTAAAAGAGGAACCCCTGTGCTTAAAGGAGGAACCCCTGTGCTTAAAGGAAATGGTTCACCTTCAGATTTTTTTTCAGAGCACGATTTTATTATATTTTTTAATACAGTTTCTTTTTTTCTTTTTAAAAAATGGTCCTACATCGCGCCAATTCAGGACAGAAGGTTGTAAATTATTAAGTTTATGGTGTGTGTTATTGGTCTGTGCATGCTCAATGGCAGTGCTGGCACTCAGACGGTGCAGTATATCATATATGCTGCGCATTCCTTCCCCAAAAAGTCAAATATCTTCGGCTGGAGTCTTTTCAGCCAAGCAAAGTTGCAGATAAGGATTTCTCAACACGGGCTACAAAACTGCTATTTCAGTTCAAAACCCCATGTTGAAGGTGAACTATTTCCTTTAAAGGAGGAACCCCTGTGCTTAAAGGAGGAACCCCTGTGCTTAAAGGAGGAACCCCTGTGCTTAAAGGAGGAACCCCTGTGCTTAAAGGAGGAACCCCTGTGCTTAAAGGAGGAACCCCTGTGCTTAAAGGAGGAACCCCTGTGCTTAAAGGAGGAATCCCTGTGCTTAAAGGAGGAATCCCTGTGCTTAAAGGAGGAACCCCTGTGCTTAAAGGAGGAACCCCTGTGCCCAAAGGAGGAACCCCTGTGCTTAAAGGAGGAACCCCTGTGCTTAAAGGAGGAGCCCATGTGCTTAAAGGAGGAACCCCTGTGCTTAAAGGAAATAGTTCAACTTCATAATTTTTTTCAGAACACTATTTTATTATATTTTTTAATACAGTTTCTTTTTTTCCTTTTCAAAAATGGTCCTACATCGTACCAATTCAGGACAGAAGGTCGTAAATTATTAATGTTATGGTGTGCATTATTGGTCTGCGCATGCTCAGACCAGTGCTGGCACTCTCAGACGGTACAGTATATCATATATGCGCCACATTCCTTCGCCAATAAGTCAAATATCTTCAGCTAGAGTCTTTTCAGCCAAGAAAAGTTGCAGATAAGGATTTCTCAACACAGGCTACAAAACTGCTATTTCAGTTCAAAACCCCATGTTGAAGGTGAACTATTTCCTTTAAAGGACCCCTACTTAAAGGACCTTAACCCCTGTGCTTAAAGGAGGCCACTCTGCTTAAATGAGGCCACTGTGCTTAAAGGAGGCCACTCTGTGCTTAAAGGGACTATCCCACCTTTGACCTTAACATTATATTTGAGTTGAGATAGCCATTTTGATGGCTTGGCATTGCAATTAAGTATGATAGCAGTTAAAACAACCACAATGATCTAATAAAAAAGATATTTGAGTTTGATTTTGACATCTGTAAAAAATGAGGCCCATGTGTATTTGAATAGGGCCTCTAAACCACCAGCGTTGTCGGGTAAAACGTTGTCTCTTTACCCAACTGTTAATGACAGTCAACTTGTTTAAGGTCAGCCTTGGAATTTTTTTGTCTTCCATTTCTCGATCCCTGGGTGGTTTGCAATCTAAGCCAATCTAGACACCGGGTGGTTCACTTTTCCTGCCCATCTAATGTCGACAAAAGTGTGCCATACATTTTGCAGCACAAAGGATTTCCCTGTTATTAAAAAAAAAATGACGGCACCAACCCAACTTTTTGTTTAAACTAAAAGTTTAATATCTTCCAAGGTAAACGTTTTTTTCCGGAAAAAGTTCGAAAACATGTTCAGCTGACCTCCCCCGACATGTAGACATACAATTAAGTGTGATTTGACACTTTCACAAAGGTGGGACAGTCCCTTTAAATCAGTTGTGGCGATGGAAGTGGTGAACTATTCATTATTGAAGTTATAATTAGTTATACATGCAAAATGTCTGGGAAGACATCTATAATCCCCACTCACATGAACACATCCCATATGTTTGAATGTTCCATCTACAAATGCCTCAATAAATAAAGAGGGGCTGGATGTAAAGCCTCACTTATTATTATTGTTTTTTTACAAGTTACAAAACATTGGAAGAACTCTATAATTCTCTATATCTCTATATAATCTCTATAATTTTATGTCCAAAAATAAGTTTGTTTGTATTGATCTAATAATATCTTGGAAAACTGGAAAGTAGATCTGAGATCTGGGTGGACCCCTATATAAAACAATGCCTTAACAATCGCCAGTGTGGGATCTGATACCTATTATTGAAAGAATCTTGCCGATACCTATGTGACTGTGCGGGGGGGGGGGGGGTACAACCCCTGATGATTCACGCCTAATTGAGCTAGAACTTCGATTAAAAAACTAGTGTGTTGCATGTGATGGGAGGAAGCTGTTGATACCCGATGTTAAGGTCCTGGGTCATTAGGTGACCTCTGAGATCATCTCAATGACCCAGATGTCATCCAAATCGTGCATGTGTAGAGGTTGAATTATAATGGAGCTGGAGTTGTGAATGAAAATGCAGCACATTGTTTGTCTTTATAGGAATGCATTTCCATTAACTCTAGCTCCCTGTTGACCTTTGACCTGATGACCTGATGACCTGATTTGACTTTTGACCTTTGATCTAATATCACTATTATATGTCTGCATTCATGCTTGTCCATCATAGATGGCTGTGTTGTGTTTATCTACAGTTGGCAAAGACCTGCAAAGCATACTTGGCTGTGAAATGTTCTTTAAATCCACGGGAGTTCAAAAGGTCATTGGAGGTCATCGGAGGTCAGTGACCTCTGTTGACCTGTGGGCTGTGACCCGAATTGAACATATAATAATGCAAAATGGGTGCCAAATTTGAAATCAGCACCTAAAAATGTCCTAGGAACTACCAGAGTCTATAAACGTCATATCAGGTCATCGGAGGTCAGTGACCTCAGTTGACCTATGAAAGTGCATGACTCCAGCAGCACATATAATTATGTAAAATGGTTGCTAAATTTGAATTAGGCATAAAAAAATGTCCTAGAACCTGCCACAGGCCAAAAAAGTAATCTCGGGTTATCGTAGGTCATGATCTCGTGGAAACCATAAATGTCACCTGTTAACCCGCGAATTACTGAGGCATATTTCATAACGCGACTTACTGGGGGGGGGGGGGGGGGGGCTATTTTGCCCCCCCCCCCCCGGATCTCCGGAATTACTGGAACGATTGTAAAAATTGAAACGGCATTCGATAGCCCTGGAAAATTGATCGAGGGAAACCTAATATTGTTGGTCTAGGGGTTACCGATGACGTCACAGGTCAGGTCAAGTACAAAATATTTGACCGTGTCAAAAGGTCTCGATAGATGAAATTGTCGCGCAAAATTGCGATATTGAACGCATAAGCAGTCGATAAATCGGTATGATTCGTGTGTCTTGACACTTCTAAGTACCTTTCTAAGCTGTTTATGACCTTGGGTCATGTCAAGGTCATCCGAGGTCACGAGGTCAAACTGCAGGTTACGGTCATTAGGCGTTGTAACACATGTTTATGGGTTTGTTTTTCGTCTAAAACGCGAAAAATGACCTTAGAACATTGTTTGTTCTATATGAATAGAAGTAAACAGCAAAAACGGAAATGCATTTTTTATGCAGAGTAATGCTGTGATAGGTGGTCAATTTTTGTCATTTAAAGGTCATAAGTCAGTCATTTTTGAAGATATCTACTTCAAATTTGGTACACATATTCACCGAACACTTTTCGATCACATTTTATCCGGTTTTTGGATAATTCTGTGTTTTTTTGTGAACATTTTGTTAAAAGGATTTCTAAAAAAATTGAATTAAAAAACCCTCAAAATCCGAGATGGCAGTTTGATATCCCGGTCTATTGTCAGAAGTTTTATTTAAGACAATCGAGTTTATCTCAAACATTGTACCTTTTACAGCGTTTTCCGCAAACCATTATTTTGCAACAAAAACCGAAGAACATGACGTCACTCTGACGTCATTCCCGGTTGACCTATCATAACATCATATTTTTCCTTTTGCCAACATGTGTAGAATTGATGTGAGAGAAGGTACTGCAAGATTTGTGACGATACTGGTGTTCGTTTAGGAGTTATTGCAAAATAACGGGAGGGGGGGGGGCAAAAATACCCCCCCCCCCCAGTAAGTCGCGGGTAACCTGTGCATAATGCATATGCTCCTGAACAACAAACACTCGGAACGTGCACAAGTGACAAACATCGATACTACGGGATGCCAGTTGCGCCTGACCTTGAGAAACAGGTCGTGGGTCATGGAGAATATAAGTTTGAAATTTCCAGAGTATGTGTCAAATAGTTAAAAAGTAGGGTACTGAAAGTTTCACCGCAATCGGTTGATAAATACGCGAGTTTTTCTCCCCAAACTGAGTGTGGGGTGGCATCCACCTGCACTGGCGATGGTTAAAGCTCAGATACCGAAGATGCCTCAACAAATTTAAAGGTGCTCTGGATCTGGTTATTAGGTATCAGATGTGGGGACATGTTTTAGGGATGTAGGTACTTGTCTTTTTCCATATTACCTGAGAACTTATATGAATAACATTATAGAGGAAATAACTAAAAATTGTAAATAAGAATGCTTCTTCTTATGCCAATCTCTTGTGGTTTCTACCTGCAATGCTAAAGTTAGTTGGATTAAGCTACCTGCAATGCTTAATTTAGTTGGAATTGAAATGGCTTACTTCAATGTTCGCTGTAAATTCAAGATAACAGTACAGATTATTACTAATATCTTTGAAGGCACACATTGCATGACATGTCTCTTCTCATCGGCAGGTGATTCAGTGTTTGAACAAATGACGTCATTTCATTGTGCTCACTCACCTGGCATGACACCTGTCATGGTGTTTGGGATGTTTTGTCTCATTTTAACTGCTACAGCTGACACTGACTTGGCTGAGGAACAATATGGAGTCAAGTATGCTTCTAAATGTGAAGGTAATATAAGTGCTCATGCAATTCACACTTTGTAAGCATACTGTTGTTTCAATAACTATTTATATCTTACCCTCATCCAATGTTAGACACAATACAAAAGTATGTATATTTTTAGGTGAACAACAATTATTTTAATCTTGTTTACTTTTGGATCGTTTATATTGGTGTTTGTTGTTTGTGATTATATTCCATTGCTGATTGCTGCCGCTTTGAAATGTATTTGTTATATATTTGTGATTCTCATCAATGCCAACCTCATCACAGTAAGTAGGAGTCTCATTTTATAATATCAGATGGGACCATTGTGTGACTAGTAAATACACAAGTAGTTGTCTCATTTATTTTATAAAACCAAATTATGTTTTTGTGTATGAAGAATCTAACAAGTTTTGACATCTAAGAAAAACTAAGAAGTCAACTCCATTTCAGCATACCTTGGAAAATAGTTATGCTGTAAAGTTTCAATTGAGGCACAACTATTCAATATTCCTTTGAATATGCTATTCTATTAGCATCAGTTATTTTATACAATTTGTTTTATTAGTATTGGACTAGCATCTCAAAGCACTTTTGCGCTTCCAGCATGCAAAATAGTAGCAGCAGAACTTGAGGACCAACTGCAGAAAACTGGGAAGTCTCATGACGTAATACAAACTGGATATCATCTGGATGCAGATCCCAAATCCAAGACTACAACCAAATACCGAAAATCGTAAGTAGGGACTGAATAACTCCATCGATGTAGTTGAAAGCTAATGCAACTGGTGTAATATCGGTAGGTAGTACATGTTTACCTGTCACACTACTGGTATACTCAGTTGGTGAACACTATATTTAATCGCAGTAATGTTATTTTGATATATAGTACAATCTGGAACACACATGGTGTGTTCCTGGTGAGGCATGGCATATTTGTGCATGTCAATTTCCTATCCAATATAAATAGATGATCGGGAGACCTGTCTTGTGTTATGAATAATACCTTATGTGTTTGAGGTGGTGTTTCGTGATTGACGGGAGGGCCGAGGAACACTGCGTACATGAGCGGCATGTAAGCCGGTTCCTGCCATTGCGAATTCGCTCAGTCTACATAACCTGCCGTCCCCCTGCCGGGTGTTCGTTCCAGCGAACTGCGGCTGCTGGAGGTTCTCGAGGACGTTTGTGAAGGCATTCTCTCCTACAACGTCCACAAGGAGCGCACGGACAGCACGCGCTTCGCCAAAGGCCGCAGCCAAACCTTCCAGACGCTACACAACCTCGTGTGAGCTATCGAGGGGAATGCGGCCCTTGTGGAGGGGGTGGAGGCGATTCGTGCAGGCTGATATGCAAACATACTTATTGACTGACATTTATGGACTGGGAATACTGACGTTATTTTGGAATGTTTTGGAATAAATATTTGGAATATTCAGGAATGTGAGCTTATAGCACGGTGCAATCTTTTCATTTTACAAATATTTGTTGATTTAATTGTCTACCAAATAGCTAGGAACACTTACGGGTCGGTCAAGATTCAGTTGCTTTTCCGGTCTTAACCCTCGCCCTACGGGGCGAGGGCTAACAGCCCTCCCCCCTGAGGTTTTCTTGAATAGCTTTTTACACGTGCGGCGCATCTTGCTGACATTTTCGGTAGCTGAGTTTACAACAATTATACGTATGCTGTAAACATTGATTTGAAATTGGTTCTGTAGTTTTGGAGATAATCATGTTTTGATGACGTCATGTTGGTGGAAAAATATAAATATTTGACAAATGGTAGAAAACAGAGTTTTAAAGAAAATTGCAAACGTAAATCACCAAAGATACAAAATGGCATTCTCTTTAAAATGGCAATCTCAGATTTTCAAAATTTTGGGTTTTTGACCCCTAAAATTAAAAATAAACTTTTTTTTAATCCCACAAAATCAAAATTTTCAAAGATGTTAGAAAAACCGGAATATATGTGAGAGAACTGAGTATGGACAATACCCATACCAAATCTCAAAGCAATATCTTCATTTTTGACTGAGTGATGGCTCCCTAAGTGTAAGAAACTGATGACGTCATTTTTTAATGACTTTTTTTGACTTTTTTTTACAAGATACGAACAAATAATTACCTTTTCGGTATTTCTGAGCCAAAACTGGTCTAGGAACATGCCTTTTTATTTACATTTATCAATTTCTAATTTTGAGGTTTTCTGAAGGGCAAAATCGCTGTTCTGGACGTGGTACTGACGAGGTCATTCACTTGTTCTGGACGAGGTTATTCACTTGAACTGGAAGGCCACCCGTTGACCTGAAACATAAAAATCGCATACTGTTAGATTCCTCTCATGACAGGCTACATGCTGGTTCTTACCGCATTGCTCTAAGTTGCTTGGTTTGGAAGTTAACGGGGGGGCTGTCAGCCCCCCCCCCCCCCGTAGGGCGAAGGTGAGAAAAAAAACTCCCGTAGGGCGAGGGTTAAAGGAAATCAGTCACTTTTATAATAGGGTTTTAAGCTGATGTAGCAGTTTTGAAGACCCTGTCGAGAAATCACTTACGACATAGGTACTCTGGTTATAAGAACTTTCCTGCCGAATATAGTTTATGTTTTATCCCGAAATTTGGCGCTTTGTCGAACATTTTGTCTCTTTGTCGAACAGCTTCATATGGTAGCATGTGTTAAAAGCAGCGTTACTGGATCAGCGAGCGAACCCTTCGCCAATGACAATATTATGCTAGTTATGTAAATAATTATAGGATAATCATTACATAAGTACTTACTACTTTTGCAGCGTTCCAGGACAGACCGACCAGTTGGAGGGTCGATTTTACACCCTCATCTCTCAGAAAACTCTAATATTGGGTCTATAGGGTTGTCGTAGCCCTGAAGACGGCTGTGCAAATATTTTGCCTCGCCGAGCAACGGTCACCGAGTTATAGCCTCCCGCAATGTCGAGAGGTCACGTTGTAGACCTTTCTTTGATGGATCATAACTTGTAGTGAGACGACCGGAAACCTTTAAAGCGAAATATCGCTGAACTCGCAATGATGCAGGGAAACTTTTGGCTATCTCAAAAACAAACATTTTTGATTTTTTGATTTTTGTGACCTTGTGACCTGTTTTACGCGACCTATCTTCTCCCAGTCGAAACCTTTATTTTTCACTCAAAGCCAAATTTTGTTTTGTCAATTACCTTTCGATCAAAAAAATATAAAAAAGTGGCTATAGCCCTGCCGATATTCAATCCACTGGCGCAGAAAAGTATAGGTGGCGCTGCGAACGTTACACATGCATATCTCCGGAATGCGTAAAGATGTCGAGGTGCGGTCAACGCCAGTGGACCGCACCTCGGATAGGTGATTTTGAACAAGAAATATTGGTATGACTTTGTTACCTGAAGTCAAGGTCAAGGTCATAATTTAGGTCAAACTCGTAAATAATTTCCGCTTTCTGTACGTACGGGATTCTTGTGAGTATTTCCGGGGTATTGCACCGAGTTTAGACAAGGACAAATCCAGAAAGCCATTTTGGGATAAATGAAAAC
This sequence comes from Chirona hameri, assembly GCA_036785665.1. Classification (NCBI taxonomy): domain Eukaryota; kingdom Metazoa; phylum Arthropoda; class Thecostraca; order Balanomorpha; family Balanidae; genus Chirona; species Chirona hameri. The sequence goes on along the minus strand of JAXIVJ010002007.1, from coordinate 73,620 downwards.
TTTCTGGGGATGCAAAAAGTTCGAAAATTTCCAAACTTGATCGGAAGTCACTTTGTCACCCTTTGGTCGATCGATCTGGTTGCTCAGTACTGGATTCTTTTATCATAAAGCACATTGTCAAGCGCATCTCATTGTATTTGAGCGTCAGTGTGCGGTAACATCATATGCTCACTTCTTCCCCCTGGCATTTTTCATGAATGGAACCATACACACATGTGAACAGAACCGTACGAAACTGGCTCGCAGCCATACTACCTCGCGTCCACTTGTCTGAATCATAAAACACCTCGAACAACATGAGTGGCTGCATACCATCACACCGATAGAGAACAGGGTTACTTTTTGCACTGTTCATGTTCCCTCCAAGATGCGTTTATCACCTAATGTGGACTGTTTTGCCGGGTCCACGTGACAGTTCGTGAACTGTCAGGTGCATTTCATCCACTGGAACAAAACGGTGAAACTGCTGGGTGCCTTTAATTGTTTTGCAGCGGAGAAACGTGCAGCTAGCCCCGCTGCAGTTTTCTTGACCTCTCCCTTCTCCACCAAGCAAAACTGGATGGTAGTTTCGAATTTCTCTGTCAGAAACGTAAAAATGGCCTGTGCCGACATAATTTGGTCAGTATACGGACGCCTGAGACTCTCTGTCGCCGCCGCTCTTTTCAGCGTGCCACCAATGCCATCACATGCACTCTTGCCGTGGGATGTGACGAAGAAGTGCCATTCGCATGTGATTCCAAAGTTCGCAGAGTGATGTGCGATGTGAATTAAATTATACTTGTTTTTGTATTGAGCAGCACAGCCGTCAGAAAAACAAAGAATTTTGCTCAGTCCCGGTATCAGTTTCTGTACTTCGGGAATGAGGCGTCCAACAAATTCGTGCACCATGCTGGCTGGCGGCTAAGACTTTCCAGGAAATCCTCACGCGACTCAACCATGTCTACTAGCGTGCAGCGATCGGTACTAACCCAGTGTTTAAAGCGTATTTATGTCTCAAAATCGCCCCTAGTCATCCAAATCGTGTGTGCAGGCCTGCATATTTTCCTCTAGGACTACGTTCAGAAACTGGAAAACTCCCGTCTTCCCTGGGACAGTCCGTGCTGTTTCGGTTCTGGTTCTGTTCACATGTGTGCATGGTTCCATTCATGACAAATGCCAGGGGGAAGAAGTGAGTATATGATGTTGGCACACTACTGCTCAAAATGCAATGAGATGCGCTTCAAAATGTGTTTCATGATCAAAGAATCCAGTACTGAGCAACCAGATCAATCGACCAAAGGGTGACAAAGTGACTTCCGATCAAGTTTGGAAATTTTCGATCTTTTTTAACTCCCCCCAGATAGTTTTGGCGCATCCCAAAATGGTCTTCTCGATTTGTCCTTGTCTAAACTCGGTGCAATACCCCGGGAATACTCACACAAATTCCATACGTACAGCAAACGGAAATTATTTACAAGTTTGACCTAAATTGTGACCTTGACCTTGACCTTGACCTCGGGTAACAAAATCATACAAATATTTCTTGCTCAGAACCACCTATTCAATCCACTGGCGTTAACCGCACCTCGATATCTTTACCCAGTTCAGAGATATACATTATACATGGGTAACGTTCGCAGCGCTACCTATACGGGTTTTTGCGAGGCTGAAAGGGGGCATTTAATAGGCTATATCCACTTTTTTTCTTCTATCGAAAGGTAATTGATAAAACTAAATCTGGCTTTGAGTCAAAAATATAGATTTCCACTGGGAAAAGGCAGGTCACGTAAGAAAAGGTCGCAAGGTCACAGAATCCAAAAATAAACAAATAAAATGTGTGAAATGGCCAAAAGTTTTCCTGCATCATTGCGAGTTCAGTGATATATCACTTTTAAGGTTTCCGGTCGTCTCACTACAAGTTATGATCCCTCAAAGAAAGGTCTGCAGCGTGACCTCACCAAATTGCCGGAGGTTATAACTCGGTGACCGTTGCTCGGCGAGGCAAAATATTTGCTCAGTCGTCTTCAGGGCCTAAGACTACCCTATAGACCCAATCGTAGATGTTTTTGAAACATGAGGGTGTAAGGCACTGGTCGATCTGTCCTGGAACGCCCGTTTTATAGAATAATTATTTTTCATAAGTTCCCAGTCTTTTAAATCTTCTTTCCAAGCACACGTCATAAAACATGCCACTTTTGAAATCCGCGCCACTTCTCCCAATCTATACTGAATAGGCGAGTCCATGTTTTCGAAATATATTGCTTTTGAAGAAATCAAAATCGGGGTATATCTTGATAATTTAGCCAAACCAATGCCATATTTAACATTTGCAGGTACGAATTATTAGCACATTCATAGCGATTTGGCAAAGTGACTGGTTTCCTTTAATCGTTTGGGACTGGGTGCCAACCCATTATATCCCATCCCCGTCACCAACCGTCTCTGGAGACGTCAACAGATGTTCTCAAGACCGAAAGGCCTCTGACCGGCAGTGTCTCCGTCCCGAGTGGGAGTGACCATTGGCCATTGACCGTGCGTCGTGACCTTCCCACAGTGACAAAGGCGTCAAGGTGGACCTGGGAATCCCACACGAGCTGTGGGACAAGCCCAGCGCAGAAGTTACCGACCTCAAGAACAAGGTATGCTCGTGCTCAAGCCAGAGTAAGATGGGAACAAACAGCATGTGAAATGAGTCGTTCGTAACACCCAAGTCAGAGTAAGATGGGAACAAACAGCATGTGAAATGAGTCGTTCGTAACACCCAAGAATGACTCTTGTGCTTCATAACGACCAGTCAAGAATCTGTATTCAGGCTATACACACTTACTCATATGAAGTATATTCGTTTTATTTTAAAGAAGATATAGCCATTCTTAGCCAGGGCTGTATTTTTCAGCACACAATTCGACCATTAAATCTAACGTTATCAACATTTTGTTATTTCTTTGAGAAGGATGTGGACAGGTAATATGCATGTTGTGTATCCTTGTTAAATGACATAGTCTCGAGCTTTTTTAACTGGGGAACAGCAGCTTAAAATTGTGAAATCAGCTCATCCCCATTGCGGTTCCCGTTTGGCCATGAGTCTATCGTTTTGCTGTCTACAGTGTGACGCGCTGATCGAAGACTTCGAAGAGGATATCACTCAGTGGTACAATCAGTACCAGGAGGCCGTACCGCTGGTCACGTACCTGTGCTCGCGCCACGTGCTGGCCGCGGGTGACGACACGTGTCTGGCCGACCCGCCGGCGCCGCCGCCCGCGCGCGACGAGCTCTGACACGCGGCGACATGAGCTGTCACACGTGCTGTTCCGTCCCGCCGCGGAGACACGTGGCGGGTGAGGTCTCTCAGGCCTGGCTGACGGCGGGATGGCGCGAGGGTGCGCAGGGCAGGGGAACTGAAGCGAAGCTTAGGAGACTTGTGTCTGGGGACTTTGGGGACTTGACGGCGAATATCTTGTGAACAGCTGAAAGTTGGGAAGCTGTGTGTGTGTGAAGAGCTGGGTCAGTTGGCGTCGGGCACGGAGCTTTGTGATCGACAGAAGTCGTAGATCAGTTGTACGTCAACGACGCCCGTTATGTGAATTTGTAATACCTAGTTCTTGGATGATTATGGTGACTTTTTAGAACATATCGTGGGT
>JAXIVJ010002007.1:0-65000 GCA_036785665.1 Chirona hameri | reverse complement strand
AAACATCTGCTGCATTTTGTTTATATGTTTACGTAGCGGAAGTAAGCAGGGATTCAGCAGGGGTTCAGCAGGGATCGACGGCCCCTCAGATCGGGCTGAATTGCACAGAGCATGTAGGGAAAGTCGTCCCCTTTCCCCAAAAAATGTGTGAAAACACTGGTCATCCCATAGAACGGCCACAAATGCCAAAAAAAAACTGTATGCCCTCAGGGCATAATCGACGAACATATATAAACAGCGTCGTTAGCGCTAATCTACTCAGTACAACTGATCATAATGCATACCATCCGAAAGCGCTAAATTTTCCACAAATAATCAACCCAACATAATGCACCAGGGGCACTAGGGGCCAGCTAGGGCCGTTTCATATTTTGTCTTAGTTAAAGGAAATAGTTCACCTTCAACATGGGTTTTGAACTGAAATAGCAGTTTTGTAGCCCGTGTTGAGAAATCCTTATCTGGAACTTTTATTGGCTGAAAAGACTCTCCAGCCGAAGATATTTGACTTTTTGGCGAAGGAATACGGCGCATATATGATGTACCGTACCGTCTGAAAGTGCCAGCACTGCCATGGAGCATGCGCAGACCAATAATGCACACCATAACATTAATAATTTACGACCTTCTGTCCTGAATTGGCGCGATGTAGGACCATTTTTGAAAATAAAAAAAGAAACTGTATTAAAAAATATAATAAAATCGTGTTCTGAAAAATTTCCCGAAGGTGAACTATTTCCTTTATTAACCCTATTTGTAACAGGCTCCTGGCTACCCCTATTTGTAACAGGGGGGGGGGGGCGGATTCCGCCCCCCCCCCCCGGAGATCTCGAGATCTACCCGTCCGATTTTCAAAAATTAAACGGTGTTTGGTTCTCCTTAACACGATCTACATTTCTAAATAATAATAAAAATCTACATTTTTGATAGGGGGCAACAGGGGGGCAAAAACTACAAATTTTAGTGATATTTTTGATCCAACATAACTTTCATGTTTATCGACCGATTTTAACACAACTAATACAAATCGATAGAGATTGAATTGGAAATTGATATATGTTGGTGGCGTTTGCAAATGCAAAAATCATAGGCGTGTGCAGGTCACTCAATATGGGAGTGAAGTAAATGCGTAATAAAACCATTTTTTGATGTGTTTTTTTTTTTGATAAATGAAATGGTATGTGATTGTGACATTAGACAAAACAGTTAAAAATCATATTTTTGCCATAGGCGGTACCAGGTTAGTGAAAAAGGGAGGTCAAATTGGAGAAAAAAAAATATTAACCGCAGACAAGTTGCTACCCAGCACTATAAATATGTTACTGATCGTAGATAGTTCCTTTTTGCATGTTGTACTTCATCATAGGCGTATCCAGGATCCAAACTGGGGCGGCGCAAGACCTTTTGATAAGCATATTATCAGCTATTATGGTACTAACTAGTCAACAGTGACTATTTCACTTACAACTTCAATTAACATTGCTTACCCCCCTTTTACCCTACCTGGACTCGCCTATTATCTTATAATCGTTCGTAGAGTAGCGGCCAGTAGCCTGTGGTGCGTGTTTCCTCCGAAAACTGCAGTATGTTATGTCATTGTACGCCCATGCCTCTTAGTTTCCTTGCAATAATATGACCCCATTTCTTCCATTCCTGAGCGCGCCTCTGCAAAAAAATGACTTTATTCCCTTTTCTGGCCTCAATGTCCATATATCATTATAAGCTAACCGTCTATTGCGCCGTTATCGCTGGCATATCGTCATCACCATGCCAGTCACCCCCCTTTGCATGTGCCTGAACACGCCCCTGAAACTCCATATGTAATAAATTATGCAAATAATGGAAGCAGAAGCTATCTTTTACATCTTGATAACTATAAATGCCCCTTACATTGCTCTATTTGCTTCCCGCCAAGCATTGAATACTTCCTGGAACCCCCCCCCCCCCTCCCTTTTTCAAGCCCCTGAAACCGCCTCTGCCATGCAATTTTTATGATATTTCATTAGCATCAACTAATTTTCACTTGTTGCAATCACCGTAAACCGATGTAACTCCTTCATACTTGAGGCAGCTAGGAAGAAACCGTGAAGATCGTATTTCCGTATTATCGCCAAATATCGCCTCCGAACCCACCCAAAACTGTGCCCTGGAACCGCCTCTGTTCAGGTTAAGAACTCAAAATTTTGACTCCAAATGCGGTATTTAATTCTATGAAAAGTCCCAAAATTTAATGGGCCTGCTCCCAGCCGTTCTGGAGATATCTGCGAAAAACATGAGGGGGCGGAATCCGCCCCCCCCCCCCCTGTTACAAATAGGGTTAAAGGGGTTTTCCCCTATAGAAGACTAGGAGCCCAGTCGTGTTGCATACCATTCAAAAACGCTCAATTTTCCAAAGCTAATTCAATCATCAGAATGCAGCTGAGGGCCCTAGGGGCCCAGCTAGGTCCGTTCCTATTTGTTTGGCCCTATGGGGCGGACCCTATGATTTACTTCAAATTTACTCTATCGACTCCTCATACCAAGACAACAAATCTGGCTGAAGAAATATACCTGGTCATTTAAGATTAGGGCTGCTAGGGCCGATTAGGACCCCCCCCCCCCCGTATAAGGTAAAGGCCGGGCCTTTGCCCCCCCCCCCCCCAAAAAAAAAACGCTAGGAAACCAAGTCAAGTTGCATATCATTCAAAAATGCTTAAGTTTCCAAAGCTAATGCAACATTATAATGCAGCTGGGAGCCCTAAGGGCCCAACTAGGGCCGTTCCTACTTTTTTGCCCTATGTGACGGCCTATACGATTTCCTTCAAATTTACGCTATCGACTCCTCAGACCAAGAAAACAAATCTGGCTGAAGAAATATACCTGGTCATTTAAGATTAGGGCCCCTAGGGCCGATTATGACACCCTTATAAGGTAAAGGGGCCTTTGCCCCCACAAATGCTAGGAAACCCAGTCCAGTTGCATATCATTCCAAAGCACTTAATTTTCCGAAGCTAATGCAATCATAATGCAGCTGGGAGCCCTAGGGGCCAACTAGGGCCGTTCCTATTTTTTGGCCCTATGGGGCGGCTCCTACGATTTCCTTCAAATTTACACCATGGACTCCTCAGACCAAGAAAACTAATCTGGCTGAAGAAATATGCCTGGTCATTTAAGTGTAGTGCCCCTAGGGTCGATTAGGACCCCCTTATAAGGTAAAGGGGCCCTTGCCCCCAACAAAACGTTTGAAAACCCAGTCAAATTGCATATCATTCGAAAGCTTTCAATCTTCCGAAGCTAATGCAATCATCGGAATGCAGCTGGGAGCCATAGGGGCTGAACTAGGGCCGTTCCTTTTTTGGGCCCTACGGGTCGACCACTGCGATTTCCTTCAAATTTACTTTATCGACTCCTCAGACCAAGAAAACAAATCTGGCTGAAGAAATATACCTGGTCATTTAAGATTAGGGCCCCTAGGCCTGATTAGGACCCCTTATAAGGTAAAGGGGCCTTTGCCCCCCCCCCCCCCCCCCCCAAAGTATGGGGCGGCCCCTACGATTTCCTTGAAATTTACTCTATCGACTCCTCAGACCAAGCAAACAAATCTGGCTCAAGACTTGCACGGGGGTTAGTATATGCCCCAGACAGATCGTGTCACGGACAGGATATTAGTGTTTCCCGGTTACAGGCTGGTGCGCAGGGACCGGCCGACCCGGCGGTGCCACAATCGTGCTGTGACAGCGAGCCGTGGTGGTGGTGTCGCGATATTTTGCCGGGAACGCCTGAACTGCGCCGTCCTACCCATCTCCAGCGCCAGTGAAGCCTGCGAGTCGCTGTGGGTGTCGGTGAGCGGCGGTGGGCGGCGCTCGGCCACCGTGGGCGTTGTCTACCGTCCCCCGTCTCAGCCGATATTAGGAGGCCTCGACGAGATACACGACCAACTTCGCGCAGCTGTCGCCACTGGTAGACCCGTCTTTTGTCTTGGTGATTTTAACATCGACCTTCTGCGTCCTCAAACTCCCACTGTGCGCCGCTATATTTCAATTTTAAATGATTTTAACCTTTGTCAACTTGTTGTCACTCCCACCCATCTGGAACCGACCGCCACACTCCTTGACCATATAATCACCAGTATGCCGGATCTGGAGAGCGCCGTCTCGGTGCCACCGGTAGCGATTGCAGACCACCTCACCACCATTCTTCGCGCGCCCTTCAGGCGTCAGCACTCGCGTCCTACGCCTTTCCGAGCTCGCCCCTGGCGCAAAGTAGATTGGGACGCGCTCAGTTTACATCTGCTGCTGTCAGACTGGGACCCGTTATACCGGGCCGCTGACATCGAGGGGAAGTTGGAGACGTTCATGCGTGTATGGTCGTCTGCCATCGATGTGCACTGTCCCCTGAAAACTGTGACCCCACGTCGCCCACGCAGCCCGTGGTTGGAGGGTAACCACGAGCTGCGCAGTGTAATGCGTGAGCGCGACCGGGCCTACCGGGAATGGCACAGGTACGGTACGGAGACCGCCCTTATCGAGTATCGGCGGCTCCGAAACCGGGTTAAGAGTTGCTGTGCCCAGGCGAAACGCGACTTTCTGTGCGCGACCATGCTGTCTGATCGTGCGAGTTTCTGGCGCGGGATCCGTGAGTTCGCCCTTCGACCCACGAGAGGAGGCGGCGGCGCCGAGGATATGCCGATGGACCGAGCTGACGACTTCAATCGCCATTTCGCCTCAGTCGGGCCTAAGATAGCTGCCGAGCTGGCAGCCGGCTGCCACAGCGTGCCACCTCTCTCTCCGAGACCACCGTGCGTCACCACAGCCCGGCTAGTCTTACAACCGGTGACCTTACCCATGCTTTCCAGTGCCTTGAAAGAACTGTCCTCTTCTAGGGCTGTTAGACTCGATGGTGTGCCGCTACTTGCATTGAAAAACTGTTTCGCTGTCTTAGGACCTCACTTGCTTCATCTCGTCAACACTTCTGTCATCACTTGCGTCTTCCCAAGTGACTGGAAAATTGCCTCAGTTCTCCCTCTTCATAAATCTGGGCCTCGCGATGCTCCTGGCAATTTTAGGCCGATATCGATTTTATCAGTGTTGTCAAAATTATGCGAGAAGGTTGTATGTACGCAGTTGTCGGCGCATCTCGTTTCCCACAGCCTGTTGGCGCCTTCACAATACGCGTACAGGCCGTGCCACTCGACGGAGGATGCCGTGGTCGACGCTGTGGAATGGATGACGCGCCGGATCGACGCGGGACATGTCGTCGCCGTCACCTCCGTCGACCTTAGTAGAGCCTTTGACAGCGTTGACCACGGTGTCCTCCTGACCAAGCTACAGTGGTACGGCATCGATCCCCGATGGTTCCGGAGTTACCTCGATGGTCGGCTGCAGGTGGTGAGAGGCGGATCACTATCCCTTCCTTTATCCCACGGCGTCCCTCAGGGGTCCCTCGTGGGCCCACTCCTCTTCAGCATCTTCACGAACGACCTTGCATCGTACCTTCCTCACGGGCGTCTGGTGTCCTACGCAGACGACACCCAGCTCCTCGACTCCGCCCTCCCAGCACACCTATCCCTACTAAAATCCCGCCAGGAGGATACCATCATTGCGGTTCAATCCTACTTCACTGCCAACTCCTTAAAGATGAACCCCACCAAGACCACCCTCCTCCTTGTCGGTACTCCTCAAGCCCTTAAAAAGACTCCATCCTTTCAGCTCAACATCTCAAACCACACACTCAATCCCTTACCGTCCGTGAAGATGCTGGGGGTCACCATGGATCGTAACTTGTCCTGGGAGGAGCACATTTCCAATTTAGTCAAAAAGTGCAACTCCATCCTGTTCTGTCTGTATAAAATTCGTCACCACCTCACACCCGAGACCCGCCAACTCCTAATCCAGACACACGTGTTCCCCCACATATTGTACTGCCTCTCCGTCTGGGGCGGGGCCGCTGACTGCCACCTCAGCCGGGTACAAAAGGTGATAAATTTCGCGGCAAGGATCGTCTCGGGTGCGCGGGGTCGTGATCATATCTCACCGATCGTGGAGTCGCTAGGCTGGCGTGGTATACGCGACCTCGTTGCGCGCCGCGACTGTATCGGCGTCTACAGAGCCTTAAACGATCCCCGCGCCCCGGCAGCGGTCCGATCGCTATTCATCCCTCGCACCGCTGTGAGTGAGCGCCTCACGCGGGCTGCGGTGGCTGGTGCTCTAGAGCTGCCCGCTTTCCGGCTATCCATGTCGCGAAGGGCTTTTTCCTATAGGGCGGCCTCGTCTTGGAACCACCTGACGCCGGCCGTTATGGCCTCCCGGAGCCTCGCCGTGCTAAAATCCCAACTCGAAAATTGTGACGACGGTGTGTGAAAGCTTGAATTCGTACGTTTTATTAACATAGTTACCACGATTTCTTGTGTGTGTGCGATGCGTGTTTTAAATTGTCTGTCGTGTTTTTCGTTTGTATCGCCCAACTTGTATCCCTTTCACTCGAATCGAACATTAAGCCATTTATATGGAATGATTCGCAAATACAATACATGAAGTCCTATGCCAGCATATAAAACGGACCCGACCCGGACCCGACCCGAAAACAAACACCAACCTTCGGACCGGCGATGCCCCATAGCATTGCCCCGTTCAAATGTTCAGCCATAAATCCAGTGCTTTCGAATGATATGCAACTTGACTGGCTTCCCTAACGTTGTTGAGGCAAAGACCCTTCACCATATAATCGGCCCTAGGGGCCTTAATTTTAAATTACCAGGTTTATTTCTTCAGCCAGATTTGTTTTCTTGGTGTGAGGAGTCAATAGTATAAACTTGAAGGACATTTTAGGGGGCCTATAGCCCCTACGAAACAAATAGGGCCAACAAATAGGAATGGCCCTAGCTGGGCCCCTAGGGCTCCCAGCTGCATTATAATGATTGCGTTAGCTTTGGAAAATTAAGTGCTTTCGAATGATATGCAACTTGTCCGGGTTTCCTAACGTTGTTATGGGGCAAAGGCCCCTTTACCTTGCAAGGGGGTCCTAATCGGCCCTAGGAGCCCTAATCTTAACCCTCGCCCTACGGGAGCTTTTTCACCTTCGCCCTTCGGGGGGGGGCTGACAGGCCCCCTGTTAACTTCCAAACCAAGCAACTTAGAGAAATGTGGTGAGTACCAGCATGTTGCCTGTCATGAGAGAAATCTAACAGTATGCAATTGTTAGGTTTCAGGTCAACGGATGACCTTCCAGGTCAAGTGAATGACCTCGGATTTACCACGTCCAGAACAGCGATTTTGCTCTACAGGAAACCTCAAAATTAGAAATTGATAAATGTAAATAAAAAGGCATGTTCCTAGACCAGTTTTGGCTCAGAGATACAGAAAATGTAATTATTTGTTCGTATCTTGTCAAAAAAAAGTAAAAAAAGTTATTTTTAAAAATGACTTCATCAGTTTCTTACCCTTAGGGAGCCATCACTCAGTCAAAAATGAAGATATTGCTTTGAAATTTGGTATAAGTATTGTCCATACTCAGTTATCTCACATATATTCCGGTTTTGCTAATATCTTCGAAAAATTTGATTTGGTGGGTATTTTTTAAAAAAAATTAGGGGTCAAAAAACCAAAATTTTGAAAATCTGAGATTGCCATTTTTAAGAGAATGCCATTTTGTATCTTTGTTCAATTGCGTTTTCAGTTTGCTTTAAAACTCTTTTTCTACGATTTTTAAAATATGTATATTTTGTTACCAACATGACGTCATCAAAACGTCATTATTTCCCAAATTTCTCAACCAATTTCAAAGAAATTTTACAGCCTACGTATAATTGTTGTAAACTCAGCTACCGAAAATGTTATCTAGATGCATTGCATGTGTAAAAGTGATTCAAGGTAAACCTCAGGGGGGCCTATCAGCCCCCCCCCCCCCGTAGGGCGAGGGTTAAATCACCAGGTATATTTCTTCAGCCAGATTTGTTGTCTTGGTCTTAGGAGTCGATAGTGTAAATTTGAAGGAAATCTCGTAGGTGCCGCCCCGTAGGGCCAAAAAAAGGAACGGCCCTAGTTGGGCCCCTAGGACTCCCAGCGGCATTCTGATGATTGCATACGCTTTGTGGGTTTCTTAACGTTGTTTTGGGGGCAAATGCCCCTTTACATTATACGGGGGTCCTAATCAGCCCTAGGGGGCCCTAATCTTAAATGACCAGGTATATTTCTTCAGCCAGATTTGTTGTCTTGGTCTGAGGAGTCGATAGAGTAAATTTGAAGGAAATCGTGGGGCCGCCCCGTAGTGCCAAAACAAAATGGGAACGGCCCTAGTTGGGCACCTAGGACTCCCAGCGGCATTCTGATGATTGCATTATCTTTGGGAAATTAAGTTCTTTCGAATGATATGGAACTTGACTGGGTTTTCTGACGGTTTTGTTTTGGACAAAGGCCCCTTTACCTTGTAAGGGGTCCTAATCGGCCATAGGGGGCCCTAATATTAAATGACCAGGTATATTTCTTCAGCCATATTTTTTTTCTTGGTCTGAGGAGTCGATAGAGTAAATTTGAATGAAATCGTAGGGACCGACCCTTAGGGCGAACAAAAATAGGAACGTCCGTAGATGAGCCCCTAGGGCTCCCAGCTGCATTCTGATGATTGTATTTGCTTTGCGAAATCAAGTGCTTTCGAATGATATGCAACTTGACTGGGTTTCCTAACGTTCTTTGGGGGCAAAGGCCCCTTTACATAAAGACATAAAGACATAAATTTCCAGTACAACAAAGAGCCTCATGGGCCCGTCCTGGGTTGTACGGCACACATGGACGTGAACGGCACACATGTGACAACGGACATGAACGGCCACATACATTGCCTCGCCGGGCACCATATCATGTAATACACACTAACCATTTTCAGAATTTAACATCCAGTACATATACATCGTTAACCCTACATCGTCCTGCACACACGATCCTCAGAATTTAGCAATCTACATTCACAAGACATTCAATCCATACAAACGTTGTAATTACACTAGTCCCCCACATACACAATCTTCCTTCTCAAAATAATCCCTTTCTTGTAAGCAACCTATTTCAATTAGTTATGTTCTTATGTATATTCACATGTGTGTATCACTATACCTAAGACTAATCCCAGGAATTTTTATAAACAAAACCCTTCCCGCAAAATATTTGTCGAGCCCAGCTTTGAAAGAAACTAATGTGGCTGCACTGATTACATCATCTGGTAAATTGTTTCAATGGCTCACAGCCCTTCTACTGAAAAACGACTGTCTTAATCTAGTCCTGCTTTGTTTAACAATAAGTTTATACTGATGGCAGAGGCGGAACTTTTTGTTTTTCGTTGGGGCTGTAATTGAGTCGGCGCCCGGGGAGGGTAGTAAAGCGAATACAAAAAACGAAAATGTGCAAAATTGAAAATAGTTAAACACTATAGAATTAACATAGGTTTTATTATCTGTTTGATTTTCACAAACAGTTTACAGATGACTGAGTGAATTACGAGCTATACATGAACTATCCCAGCTATCCAACATCCAATTATCAATCCGTTGCTGATTGGCTACGGCAAGATCGCTGTACATTCTGCACGTATACACCATACAGTAACTGGATGTCCGGATCTACAGCAACGAAATGAGAGAAAGAATGGCGCGCACGACAATCTGCAGCTCACTTAACATCGAAGCATCAGCGCCAGCTTCACATGGAGAGTAAATCAACAATCATCAACAAATATACTTGGCTACATGCAGGCACCTATACATATATAGTATTTCTAAGTAATTTTGGGATGTGTTGTATTATTGGATTTTAAATGTTATTTTATGGCAAACGTGACTAACATTTTAAAGTTTCTCCTTTGCTGTGCTCATATTTATGAATTGTTTTGTTACACCACCCAAAAAAAGCCAGTCGTCACTTTCCGACAAGTCAGGGGTGTGGTACCTCTGCACGTGCGCACCCTTTTTTGTATCGCAGAAGCTACTTGCTCGATCGAGTTGAAATTCGCCATATATTTCTTTCACGCTCGCTCGTTCATCGCCAACTACGGCGCCTTACTGGTATGTAAATGGCGTGAGGTCAAATGCAACGTCTATCATCCCTACTGTATCATTAGACTTGCCAACAAATAATTTAAGCCCATTTTGGGGTATATACATATACACGCAATCACTGCGTTCCATAACAATGTCAAGCCAAGGAGCGCATAACAATGCAATTTTAGCATATTTGACCTCATTTGACCTTGGAGATATTAACCTAGGGTCATAGAATTTGCACAAAACAGAGTTCCACACAGAACCTCTCCACCCTACAATTTTCGTTATTGTATTTCTTATCGGAGCCTTTATCTGCCCCCCCCCCCCCCCCCCCCCTCCATTGCGTGTAATTGTCAGAGGCCCTCCAGGACGCGTGTTAATAAAACCCTATACCTCTACAGTTCTACCATGCATCTCACGTTACAAAGAACATAGTAATGCACGTTAGTTCACACCTCCTGCCTTTGACATGGATCAAATTACTGATTATCAATCAAACCGGGAATCACCCCCCGGTAAAGGCGGGATAACACCAGGACATCATATACGTCATATGATTGATATGAAAGCCATGAATACATCGGTGATTAGGTGCGAGCGCTTCAAGCTCGCTCGTCCTTCTGTGGAGTAGTGGAAAAATCGGAATATGAGCGACCGGGTCCGGCCCGTGGCGACGCTTTTGAGAAGCTCATATCTCTGTAACCGCACGTCCGATTGACAAGCAGGCTTCTTTGCTGAGTAGCCTCATCCACCCTATTATCCCTGTTTGGGACCAGTGCCGACTCATGTGGGTACTAGCACTGCGCGTGCCGCGTGAGGGGTGTTGAAAAGTGCTTTCTCGCAAAAACTCCTCAACGGCTGGGCCGATTGTGTACACATTTGGTGTGTGGTTAGGGACCCCTCAGCCGCCACTTTAACACAAGTCAGGGGTGGGCCTCTGCACGTGCGCACGTGCACACCTCTATACTATATCTCAGGAACGGCTGAGCTGATTGTGTTCAAATTTGGAGTGTGGTTACGGACCTATCAGCCGCCACTTTCCCACAAGTCCCTGTCGATTTGGAATTTGGTGTGGTGTCAGGCAACAGTACTAGGAAAGCAGCACCCTTATGCCTGCGCATACCAACTTCACCATACATTTCCTTCGCGCTCGCTCGTTCATCGCCAGCTACGGCGCCTTACTGGTTATTATTGTTATTGACAAATCCGTTGGTGAATTTGCGTAACGTTCGCAGTATTTATTTACTTACGCATTTACTGGCAATGTTGGGGTTGTAATGTTCATAATTGGGGTTGCAATTTTTGAGGATGCAGTTGTAGCTACAACCCCGAAAGTATATAAAGTTCCACCCATGACTGATGGCATCGCCCTCTTTTCCTATTATAAAAATCAAACAAGTTCTTTAAATACCCAATCTGTTGACCATTTACAAACTTAAAAACTTCAATGAGATCCCCTCAATCTTCTGTATTTAAGTGAGAACATCCAATGTCCTTATAAGGGGGGCCCTAATCGGCTCTAACGGCCCTAATCGTAAATGACCTGGTATATTTCTTGAGCCAGATTTGTTTTCTTGGTCTGAGAATTCGATAGAGTAAATAGAGTAAATCGGCCGGGGCAGTCTTCTCTCTAAGGAAGGCGTTCGTGATCATTGGCAAGCGAGTGAACATTCCATTCTGCACGATGTTGACACGAGAGTGAGGAACATTAAGCCTATTTGTAACAGGGGGGGGGGATCCCGCCCCCCCCCCCATGTTTTTCGCAGCTATCTCCCGAACAGCTGGGAGCAGGCCCATTGAATTTTGGGCCTTTTCCTATAATTGAACTCTGCATTTGGAGTCAAAATTTTGAGTTCTTAACCTGAACAGAGGCGGTTCCAGGGCACGGTTTTGGGAGGGTTCGGCGGCGACATTTGGCGATAATACGGAAATGCGATCTTCACGGTTTCTTCCTAACTGCCTCAAGTATGAAGGAGTTACATCGGTTTACGGTGATTGCAACAAGTGCAATTAGTTGATGTTAATTAAATATAATACAAATTGCATGGCAGAGGCGGTTTCAGGGGCTTGAAAAGGGGGGGGGGGATTTCCAGGAAGTATTCAATGCTTGGCGGGAAGCCAATAGAGCGATGTAAGGAGCATTTATAGCTATCAAGATGTAAAAGATGTCTTCTCCTTCCATTATTTTCATAATTTATTACATATAGAATTGCAGGGGCGTGTTCAGGCACCTGCAAAGGAGGGTGGCTGGCATGGTGATGACGATATGCCAGCGATTATGGCGCAATAGACGTTTAACTTATAATGATATATGTACATATGAGGCCAGGAGAGAGAATACAAACTTTTGTTTTGCAGAGGCGCTCAGGAATGGAAGAAAGGGGGTCATATTATTGCAAGGAAACTAAGATGCATGGGCCTACAGTGACATAACATACTGCAGTTTTCAGATGAAACACGCACCACAAGGTACTTTACGAACGATTATGAGATAATAGGCGAGTCCAGGTAGGGTTAAAATGGGAGTAAGCAATGTGAATTGAAGTTGTAAGTGAAATAGTCACTGTTGACTAGTTAGTATCATAATAGCGGATAATATACTTATCAAAAGGTCTTGCGCCGCCCTAGTTTGGATCCTGGATGGCGTATGATGAAGTAAAATATGCAAAAAGGAACTATCTACGATCAGTAACTTATTTATAGTGCTGGGTAGCAACATGCCTGCGGTTAATATTTGTTCCTATTTGATCTCCCTTTTACACTAAGCTGGTACCGCCAATGGCAAAAAATTTGATTTATAACTGTTTTGTCTAATGTCACAATGACATACCATTTCATTTATAAAAAAAAACATAAAAAATAGTTTGATTCCGCATTTACTTCACCCCCATATTGAGTGACCTGCACACGCCTATGATTTTTGAATTTTCATCGCCATATATCAATTTCCAATTCAATCTCTATCGATTCCCATTGGTTGTGTTAAAATCGGTTGATAAACATGACAGCTGTGTTGGATCACATATACCACTAAAATGTGTAGTTTTTGCCCCCTGTTGCCCCTCTATTAAAAATTTCGTTTTTTAATAGAAATGTAGATCGTGTTGAGAGGAACCCAACGCCGTTTCATTTTTGAAAATCGGACGGGTAGATCTCGAGATCTCCGGGGGGCTGAATCCGCCCCCCCCCATCCCTGTTACAAATAGGGGTAGCCAGGAGCCTGTTACAAATAGGGTTAAGCAGGTTTTGTTGGCGGGTCAATCGGGCGGACACGTGAAGAGAGAAGCTTTCCAGCAAACGCGGTGTGTCCAGTTTGCTGCATAGAACGTTTTTTGAGAAAAAGGAGATCATGCTGAACTCGCCTTGCGGCTAGAGTGGGGAATTTGAAGTGGTGACAGAGGTCACGATAGGAGCGAGAACGAGCATTTCCGGACTGGGTGTTGTGGAGAAGCGACATAAATAATTTGTGCTGCACCCGATCGACCCGCTTTGTATGGGAGTCGGCCACACCAGCCCAGATCACAGTTGAAAACTCGAGAATAGATCGCACGTTGGAAAAATAGGCAGCTACAATAGCTGTGCGATTGAAGTTTGAACCGTGGTTCGAGCCAGATTGAAAAGAGCGGATGAGGAGACCTAGGGATCGATTTGCTCTTTTGACGATGCTGTCAACGTGCGCAGCAGAAGTAAGTTTTCGATCCAATGTCACACCCAGGTCACGTATCTCCTCGACATGATCAAGTTTAAACTTGGAGCTGCCTATAGAGTAGCTGGTCTGGACTGGTGCGCGCCTGAGGGTGATCGTGAACGCTTTGCATTTGGATGGATTTAAGTTTAGTCCCCATCTGACAGACCAGGCTGAGAGACGACTGAGATCATCCTGCAGCAGTCGCCCGTCAGACGGGGTGCTAATTTTGCGATACATTTTGACGTCATCGGCATACATGAGACAATCTGAGTCGAGGGATCGTGGAGATCGTTGATGAAGAGCGTGACAATTAGAGGTGCCAAAATCGATCCCTGTGGAACTGCGGAGATAACAGGTTTCCAATCGGATGTTTCTCCGTTCACGATGACCCTCTGGCGCCTATCGGACAGGTACGAGACGAACCATTTTAGAGCGTTTTCACAAAGGTTATATGAATGTTCGAGCTTGTGGATGATAAGCGCGTGATTAACACTTTGAAATGCAGCCGAATAGTCAGTGTAGATGGCGTCTGTCTGATACCCGTCTGATATGGCCTCCCACGCGGTTTTGAGAAACATGGCTAAGTTCGTGGCGCAAGATCATTTCGGAACAAAGTCATGCTGCTCCACGCAAATAACAGATGAGACATGACAACACAGTTGGTCGCACACCACACGCTCTAGAATCTTCCTGAAGAGACTGAGCAGGGAGACCGAACGATAATTTGTAGGCAGATTTTTGTCGCCTTTTTTGAAAATCGGAATAATGTTTGCCTGCTTCCATCTCTCCGGGAAGACTCCAGCTGCAACAGACATCCTACATATCTTGGTGAGCGGCACCACCAACTCCTCCGCGCACTCTACAATAACGCGCGCACTGATATTATCGGTACCGCATGCCTTGTTTGGCGCTAATGCCCGCAGAGCCCTCCTCACCGCGACATCGGACACATGCAGTTCGCATATATATTGCTTAGGGGGTTTAGTTTGTATCAAGAGAAGCTAAAAGTTTCACTCCCCCCCCCCCCCCACACACACAGAGACACACTTTTCATGACGTTACAACGTCCAGTGATGGCCTACGCTACGTTACGCTACGGAATTACGCTACGTTACGTATGGTTTTTAGGCCAAAACTACGCTACCGAATTACGTTACGTTATATTTTGTTATGTTACCGATTACGCTATTTTTCGTTAAACGTAGCTTAGAATATATCGTACTACGATACAAAAAAAATACCAGGAAAATCAGCAGTATGTAACAGTTATTTGTTTCGTTCATCCTCATATCGAACTTCCCTATCAACCAGCCGTCATGCATTTATTTCGTGACAGACAGCTGCGAAGATATCCGTAGCACAAAGCAATCATTATTTAAAATAATTGATGCAACGGCCATAGCTAACACGGATTGTTAGCACCAGCAATCTTACTGATTGTTATTGGTGTATGACACTCAACACGACATTGACAGGTGGGTCAATATTGTCCTATTCCTGAGGACCTTTCGCAATAGCAATAGATCAGAAACCAATAAAGCTATCAGGCTCCCAAGTTTATCCAGCATTAACTTGTCCGCACCTGTAGCTCAGACGGGAGAGCGCTGGGCTTCAGACCTCACTCAGTGTGACAAGCTGGGTTCGAGTCGCTTCGGCACTCGCTATTTGTCCCCGACTAGGATGGCCTGCGGCTGGTGGCAGCGGTCGCACTCGTCGAACACGCATAGGTCAGGTGACGCCAGAAGGCATGCCGGGACCTTGTCCAGGTATGTTCGGGTACGCAAAACTTTCGCTTCTAAATTCTGCCGTTTACCAGGAATTGCGAGGTCTGATGGTTGTGTCAGGGCCTGTGCAACAAGCTCTGCCTAGCGCGAAACCTGACCTTTGAAAATTTGTTCACTCAAATGATTCGAACTTAATGGATCAAAAGTATTTCAAACTGAAATAAAAATGGCGAGAACTTCTTTTTGATACTGCAAATTCGGTGACGTCACAATCTACGAGTTTGATGAAAACTAAGTTAAACGTAAAATAAACCGTAAAAGTCTAGGCATTATACAAACTCAAAGAATACCACACCGTTTTTGCTTCACAATATTTCTTGGATTTTCAAAACGTTTGTGACAAACAGTATCGACGCGTGTATTTGCGTTTGTGTTATAAACGTTTGTGACAAACAGACTGAGGGCGTGTATTTGCCCACCTTCGGCTGAGACGCCAGTCAACGGCGAGTTGAATCAATAGCATATGGCGCGTTAATTGCAGGGAAACAGGGAAACGGTAATCTAACCACCGATCCATAAGACGTTAGAATTTAACAATAAGGTTACCGTCAACTATATAGGATACCAATTAGATACCCATTACCATCAACATATGGTCTGCAGGGCAGCGCCATGGATGTGTCGGGAGGGGGAGGGACAAACCAAAGGTAAGGTCCCCATTTGATAAAAAAAATATTTCCCTGCTATTTTCGTGGGTGCCTCGTCAGAAATTTTTCCCGATTACCTTTCTAGAGCCTTTCTAGGAATAAGTTGTGGTTTTATAAGTCTTTTCTGAAGTATCCCTTGGACAGCTTACCCAGTTATTGTCGTAGGGGCCTATGTGGAGTCTATATCGGTTGTCTTCTTAGGGGCATTTTAGAAGCTTTTCTCGGCTGTCTTTTCGCGGCCTTCTTGGTGCTTGTGTCGGTCATCTATTTAGGGGATATTTGGAGCTTGTGTGGCTTGTTTTTAGGGTCTTCTTGGAGTTTGCCTCAATTACCTTTTTATGGGCCTCCTTGGAACTTGTCACGCTTATCTTTTCAGGTGCCTCCTCGAACAATGGCGGCGCCACCATAGGGGCAGGGGTAGCAGACTGCCACCCCTGCCACCCCTAAAATTTAGGCCACCGTCCAAATTTTAACGGTGCTGTTTTGTCAAAATTGTCATTGTGGTTTCCGACCGCTGTGAACATATATGGAACAGTTCCATTCGTCGGTCAATGCAAATTTTAGTCACGTTAGTCTATATTGCTATTCAAACTATTATCCCGCGTACTGCAGGGGTGTTGATTCCACCCCCCCCCCCCTCCCCAGGTTTTTCGCAGATAGCGAAAAAACGGCGGCGCGGCGCGCCGCCGGGTTTTGGGCATACCTGTTAGGACATCAATTGCGCACACTTCGAAAAAGAAAATACCTCGGGTCATCTCAGGTCAGGTCACCAGACCAGGTCAAGTGACCCCACCTCCAAAAATGTTTGCAGTTGTGCCAAAGTCAGAGTTTCTCACTGATCAGTTTGAAACTTACAGGATGTCATGTGGGCATAAGTACTTACAATTCGTTTATCTCGGAATTTTGATATCGGTGACCTAAGGTCAGGTCAATTTCGTAACCTCCCCATAATAAGTCAATGGGGAAATATACAAATGCTTCCTATTTCAAGGATATGCATGATATTAGTCCAATTACTTCTAGATCATGTTATTATAGGATATTCTTGATGATCCATGTGTAAGTTTTGTTCAGT
Organism: Chirona hameri; assembly: GCA_036785665.1. Taxonomy (NCBI): domain Eukaryota; kingdom Metazoa; phylum Arthropoda; class Thecostraca; order Balanomorpha; family Balanidae; genus Chirona; species Chirona hameri. The sequence goes on along the minus strand of JAXIVJ010002007.1, from coordinate 47,800 downwards.
GACCCCTATTCATTTGAGGTAATGCGAGGTCACCATCACTTTTGTGTCAATAACTCCCGACATAATGCAGATAGAGAAATATAACAGACAGCAATGTGTTTGTCTCGTCGAGACACGTCTTCCGATATGTAACATGCTGCATTGCCATTATATTCAAATGTTTCTTAGCCACTTTGCCCTTTTCCTTCTTAGCCACTTTTTCTTAGTCAAACACCTTAAACTTGGGTCACCACTTGAACCTGACCTGAGGTCAAATTTTAAAATTGACTTAACAAGCTCACCATGTATATTTTGCAAAGCGCCTTGACGAGGTAAACACAATGGCGTGCACAGTTTTCCATTATCTTTATTAGGTAAAAAGGTAATAGCGAAAAACGATTTTGCAAAAAAACAGCATTTGTTTTCTTTTTTTACCTCTGAAGCCTCAAATATTGACCTGATATCACATTTGATTACACCTTGTCCATTGAAAATTTCACTGGCTGGCGTTTGAATTTTTCGTTTTGTTTCTAACTAGCATAGTTTCTGAGATATATGGGAATTTCTGGAGCGAAGTCCTAAAACAGGAAAAAACTGGAAATTTGACCTTTGATGACCTCTGGTGACCTCAATTTGGACCTGACTTTAAAAAAATACTGAAATACTTTCGATAGAACTTGTATCAAGCTATCAAGTGCCGTTTGCTTCTGGTCGCTACATAACGTAGTTTTCGAGATCTCACGGGGGCGGAAATCAACCCCCTGCAGTTCGTGTTCGGCGAAAAACCCCTGCAGTGCGCGGGTCCAAGAGCGGATCCAGCCGGCCGTTTTTTTTTGGGGGGGGGCAACCAGTTTGAGCGGACCTTACCTAGGTACCCCCAATTTCGAATTTCTCCCCGGATTTGGGCCACTTTATTTTGCAATCACACGATTTCTAATTATTTATGTATTTTAAAAAAAAGTTTTCGACCTTTTGGATATCGAAAAAGGTGTCCCTATGTTTTCGTTCCAGACTGCAAGGGAAAAAACATGACAAATGTGTGCTGAATCAAGCCGGCTGTGCCCTTAAGAGCAAGGGCGGATCCATCCCTTCATCTTCGGGGCCAACTGCTTTTTGCTATAAGGTTCGACGACCCTTGCCAAAAAACAAGAGTAGGTATCTTATACTTGAATCGTTTTTTTTTGCAGTCAAGAGAAAAAATGTTAGTGGAAAGAAGCTAACATATAAATTTCAAACAGAACTTGGAGCATCAAATCAATGGTAGTTTTATTCAGAATTTCCAGCTCCGAATCTCGGATAGTAAACCGAGGGGAGGGTCCGACCGAAAAAATAAATACGCATTTGGCTGCACAAATGTTTGTCGTTGTTATCTGTTGCGCTCCGATAAAAAGGAGCTAAAGACGAGGACGTCAAATATAATCGAACTAGTCACACTTCCGCCATTCAAAACAATGAATACAGATTACCCGATCATGGCGTCAAATTCTATATGCATTTCAAGAAACTTTAGCTACCCATCTATGCACCGCATACGGATATGATGATCAACTTTCGTTGCCAGGTTCTCGAGAAGAAAAAAATATGTCCCTGCTCCGCTCCCGGACCTCGAGGCCATCTGCGCATCTCGGCAGGCATAAATACGACACACACAGACGAAGTAACCGATACGGTGAACGCTGGTGAACGCTACGGTGAACGCTGCATTTCTCATATTACTGCCATAATTTTTCAGTCTATGGCAGAAAACCTCTCCGAGCATTCAGGGTTGATTACCTGCGGCAGCCAGCCAGGCAGCGGCAGCCTGGAATAATATAACTGGTGACGTCCCGATCGCGCAAAGAAGTCAACGACTTCGCTGACGGATGACATTAGGTCTCGGTGGGCTTCGCGGATGATCAGCGCCTCCATCCGGAGCTCGGTCATTGTCGCTCGGAGAGAGGATAGAGTCTTCTCCACCTTACTGAACACTCTCCGCCTCCGCCGTTCTAACCGGAGGGACGGCAAAGACCTACAGGAAAAAGGATGGATTGGACCGATTGTTCTATTGCCAATACCGAAATGGTGCTGGATAGAAATAATGAAATAAGGACGCATGTAAACGTGATAATTATTTAACTTATAAATTACCCCTCGCCCTGGTGAGGGTCATTTTGACTCCCTGAGGTTTTTCGAGAATAGCGGGAAAACAGTGGCACGCAGCGCCGCCAAATTTGTCCAAAATTGCCAAACTTTTGCCAAATTTGACCAGCACCGCTCTAAAAACGAAAATATAACATGTATTAGACTTCATGTCTTGGGGGGAGGCAAACATAGTTTAGCCCCCCTTGAACAGTCTTGGGGAGGGGAAATGGTCCCGTTGGGCCCCCTGGATCCACCTTTAGTATGGAAACCCAACCACCCGAGTGAACCAGGTGAGCTATACGTACCGCTTTGGCTTTGATAGAAAACATAGGTACCTTTCCATTTATTTTATTTTTCTTTTAAATATGATTCGGAGTCGACTGCCTCTTGACATAATGGCAATGTCCTAATTGCCAGTACCGAATAATTCAAAATTTCGAACTGTTAACTTCCCACGCGTAGAGCGCAGCACGCTTCGATTTAGTACTAACAGCAACTGCTGCTATTCGCACCATCTGAACTGTTAACTTCCCACGCGTAGAGCGCAGCACGCTTCGATTTAGTACTAACAGCAACTGCTGCTATTCGCACCATCTGAACTGTTAACTTCCCACGCGTAGAGCGCAGCACGCTTCGATTTAGTACTAACAGCAACTGCTGCTATTCGCACCATCCGAACTGTTAACTTCCCACGCGTAGAGCGCAGCACGCTTCGATTTAGTACTAACAGCAACTGCTGCTATTCGCACCATCTGCCCCACATTTAGCGATGTGACTCTTGTGCTTCCAATTGCTCCCAAATGAAGGTATTTATGCAACACGAATTATTGAATGGGTGCTTTTGTTTTGAAAATTCAGTCTTTTTCGTTTGTTTTAGCTTTCTTTTCTAGAAAATTCGACATTTTATTCAGGTTTTTGAGGAAACATTCAAACTCAAATAATTAATAAGTACGTGGTAGCTTTCGTTTTTTTTTTTTTTTTGGGGGGGGGGGGGGGGGTAAAAAACATGTTGACCCTCCCTTCCAGGCTTTGGGGGGGGGGGGCATGGCCGGATTGCCCTCCCCCTGGATCCGCTAGTGATCTAGTCATGACCACAATATTTGCCAATTTGACCGAAACTTTCGCTCTGTATCGGGTAATCTAAATTGACTTATCTAACCGAGAGCACGCCCATGCAACAGCTGTGCCGGCGCCACTGGGCGGGGCAGGGGAGGGTGGCGGCAACGGGCAGAGGAGGGCCAAGCAGGGCGGGGCAGGGTAGGGCGGGGCAGGACAAGGAGGGTCAGGACAGGACGGGACAGAGGCGGGGCAGAGGCGGGGCAGAGGCGGGGCAGAGGCGGGGCAGAGGCGGGGCAGAGGCGGGACAGAGGCGGGACAGAGGTGGGGCAGAGGCGGGGCAGAGGCGGGGCAGAGGCGGGGCAGAGGCGGGGCAGAGGCGGGGCAGAGGCGGGGCAGAGGCGGGACAGAGGCGGGGCAGAGGCGGGGCAGAGGCGGGGCAGAGGCGGGACAGAGGCGGGGCAGAGGCGGGGCAGAGGCGGGGCAGAGGCGGGGCAGAGGCGGGGCAGAGGCGGGGCAGAGGCGGGGCAGAGGCGGGGCAGAGGCGGGGCAGAGGCGGGGCAGGGCAGGTCAGGGCAGGGAAGAGCAGAGCAAGGCAAGGCAGGGCAAAGCAAGACAGAGGTGGGGCAGGGCAAGACAGATGGTGGAGCAGGGCAGGGCAGAGGCAGGGCACGACAGGGCAGAGGCGGGAAGGGCAGGGGAGACGTGAAATATTTTAATTAAATAAATACAATATAATGAATGTGCACACCCGGGGTTCGCCCGTGCACACCCGGGGTTCGCCCGTGCACAGCCGGGGTTCGCCCGTGCACACCCGGGGTTCGCCCGTGCACACCCGGGGTTCGCCCGTGCACAGCCGGGGTTCGCCCGTGCACAGCCGGGGTTCGCCCGTGCACAGCCGGGGTTCGCCCGTGCACACCCGGGTTTCGCCCGTGCACACCCGGGGTTCGCCCGTGTACACCCGGGGTTCGCCCGTGCACACCCGGAGTTCGCCCGTGCACATCCGGGGTTCGCCCGTGCACACCCGGGGTTCGCCCGTGCACACCCGGGGTTCGCCCGTGCACACCCGGGGTTCGCCCGTGCACAGCCGGGGTTCGCCCGTGCACAGCCGGGGTTCGCCCGTGCACAGCCGGGGTTCGCCCGTGCACAGCCGGGGTTCGCCCGTGCACAGCCGGGGTTCGCCCGTGCACACCCGGGGTTCGCCCGTACACACCCGGAGTTCGCCCGTGCACACCCGGGGTTCGCCCGTGCACAGCCGGGGTTCGCCCGTGCACAGCCGGAGTTCGCCCGTGCACAGCCGGGGTTCGCCCGTGCACAGCCGGGGTTCGCCCGTGCACAGCTGGGGTTCGCCCGTGCACACCCGGGGTTCGCCCGTGCACAGCCGGGGTTCGCCCGTGCACAACCGGGGTTCGCCCGTGCACAGCCGGGGTTCGCCCGTGCACAGCCGGGGTTCGCCCGTGCACACCCGGGGTTCGCCCGTGCACACCCGGGGTTCGCCCGTGCACAGCCGGGGTTCGCCCGGGCACAGCCGTGGTTCGCCCGTGCACACCCGGGGTTCGCCCGTGCACACCCGGGGTTCGCCCGTGCACAGCCGGGGTTCGCCCGTGCACAGCCGGGGTTCGCCCGTGCACACCCGGGGTTCGCCCGTGCACACCCGGGGTTCGCCTGTGCACACCCGGGGTTCGCCCGTGCACACCCGGGGTTCGCCCGTGCACAGCCGGGGTTCGCCCGTGCACACCCGGGGTTCGCCCGTGCACAGCCGGAGTTCGCCCGTGCACAGCCGGGGTTCGCCCGTGCACAGCCGGGGTTCGCCCGTGCACAGCCGGGGTTCGCCCGTGCACAGCCGGGGTTCGCCCGTGCACACCCGGGGATCGCCCGTGCACAGCCGGGGTTCGCCCGTGCACAACCGGGGTTCGCCCGTGCACACCCGGGGTTCGCCCGTGCACAGCCGGGGTTCGCCCGGGCACAGCCGTGGTTCGCCCGTGCACACCCGGGGTTCGCCCGTGCACACCCGGGGTTCGCCCGTGCACAGCCGGGGTTCGCCCGTGCACAGCCGGGGTTCGCCCGTGCACACCCGGGGTTCGCCCGTGCACACCCGGGGTTCGCCTGTGCACACCCGGGGTTCGCCCGTGCACACCCGGGGTTCGCCCGTGCACAGCCGGGGTTCGCCCGTGCACACCCGGGGTTCGCCCGTGCACAGCCGGAGTTCGCCCGTGCACAGCCGGGGTTCGCCCGTGCACAGCCGGGGTTCGCCCGTGCACAGCCGGGGTTCGCCCGTGCACACCCGGGGTTCGCCCGTGCACACCCGGGGATCGCCCGTGCACAGCCGGGGTTCGCCCGTGCACAACCGGGGTTCGCCCGTGCACAGCCGGGGTTCGCCCGTGCACACCCGGGGTTCGCCCGTGCACACCCGGGGTTCGCCCGTGCACACCCGGGGTTCGCCCGTGCACAGCCGGGGTTCGACCGTGCACACCCGGGGTTCGCCCGTGCACAGCCGGGGTTCGCCCGTGCACAGCCGGGGTTCGCCCGTGCACACCCTGGGTTCGCCCGTGCACAGCCCGTGCACAGCCCGTGCACAGCTGGGGTTCGCCCGTGCACACCCGGGGTTCGCCCGTGCACAGCCGGGGTTCGCCCGTGCACACCCGGAGTTCGCCCGTGCACACCCGGGGTTCGCCCGTGCACACCCGGGGTTCGCCCGTGCACAGCCGGGGTTCGCCCGTGCACAGCCGGGGTTCGCCCGTGCACACCCGGGGTTCGCCCGTGCACACCCGGGGTTCGCCCGTGCACAGCCGGGGTTCGCCCGTGCACAGCCGGGGTTCGCCCGTGCACAGCCGGGGTTCGCCCGTACACACCCGGGGTTCGCCCGTGCACAGCCGGAGTTCGCCCGTGCACACCCGGGGTTCGCCCGTGCACACCCGGGGTTCGCCCGTGCACAGCCGGGGTTCGCCCGTGCACAGCCGGGGTTCGCCCGTGCACAGCCGGGGTTCGCCCGCGCACAGCCGGGGTTCGCCCGTGCACACCCGGGGTTCGCCCGTGCACAGCCGGGGTTCGCCCGTGCACACCCGGGGTTCGCCCGTGCACAGCCGGGGTTCGCCCGTGCACACCCGGGGTTCGCCCGTGCACAGCCGGGGTTCGCCCGTGCACACCCGGGGTTCGCCCGTGCACACCCGGGGTTCGCCCGCGCACACCCGGGGTTCGCGCCAACCACATACTGCCGGGAGGAGGGAGGATAGCCGCCCCCCTAAGATCTAAAAAACACATGGTGTAGCGATAAGGGGAAAACGATGTTAGGTAACTCGAGACAAGCTCTATCGAAAGTATACCGGCCATTTCTTAGGCCGGTCAATATTGAGGTCACCAGAGCTCATCAAAAGTCCAATTTCGCCTATATATGGGTGTCCTTAACAAAAAAGTTTATATCTCGATAACTCAAAGAGTTAGCGACACACGTCATGTGTCGCTACACACGTGTGTATAATTTCGTCCAATCATACGGTGCCGAGGAATTCTGTAAGACGAAACGCGTCCACCGGGGTGTGTGTTTGCTGTTCCTATGTCTTTATATGTCATAATTGTCTTGACATTAATACACTTGCATGTTTATACCAATTACGAAATAATAACGAAATAATTAGACTTCATTCGGTACTTTACCCCTACCCACCGCAACATTCAAACATTGTCTTACATAATACATATATGTGTTACAGGTTCCTGTGCCTGCCTTTCAGGTAGCGTCGCCGTCTCTCATACCACTCCAGTTTAATAACGAACCTCTGTATTGTTCCACATTTCCACATGACCGTAATCATCATGGCTCCACATGACCGTGCTGCCAAAATCTCCACACTGATCCAATGCGCAACACCCGCAACCCCCACCACGACAAAAGCGACGCCGGCTCCGCGCGCGGCTGGCGGTTTCCCTATAGGGAACAGCGCCACTGAAATATTGTACAACCGCTACATAGATGTAAGAAATGAGTATATCTACTCGTTGCTTCTCCTAATTGCTGTCCAACGTACTGAGTTCCAAGATTATACTTACAGAAGCTATTATTTGATAATGATAAATTGTCTACCATCTGAAAAAAGCGATACATAGTTAATTCATCGCGGGGTGCTAGTAATATTTTATGGGTTCGGTATCAAAATAAAATGTGCTAAAATATTTGAAGAACTTGCAAAAATAGATACCTATCAGCTAATTAATAACACAAAAATAGGACGAAATGTGTTGGGGTTTAATCTTGTTTGTCGCGAGGTTTATAAGCATTTTATACTTCCGTGGCACTTTTTCCCAGTAGGGGATACATGCGTACCTACTCAGTCAATTTTGCCACCCCTGGAAAAAGAATCCGTGGCGCCGCCCCTGTTCTTGAACATCTACTGGTTGTTATTCCAAGGAGCGACTGGAAGCTCATTACAATTGTCTATTTATTTAGGAACTGCTCAGTATTTATGTATATTTGCGAGGGGCCTCCCTTCGTTTTTATGGGGCCTCCTTAAAGGGAATGTTTCACCTTTGAATTGGTTTTGAACTGAGATAGCCATTATCTTTGGCCGTTATTGAAATGTTGAAAATACTAATGTCATTTTCCGCAAAACTTAGCTGTTTTTAAGCAATTAAATTTATAGTTTGCAAAATGGGGTCTAGGCTAGTGCCGCCGCTGATTGACTGACAACGACTTTTTCAGCCAATCCCACTTTCTCTGCCAATCAGCGGCGGTCTACAGCTCAATAATGACGGCATCATCCTAAATATTAAAAAAACTGAATTTGTATATAGTTAAGTGATTTTTCGAGAGAAAAAAATATCACCATCGTTTTCAGCAGCACTTGCTTCATATTTTCGATTACAACCATCGTATATTTGACAACTTTCAGAAAAGTAAAACATTCCCTTTAAGTCCGGGGCGCAATATTTGCCCGCCCCCTGCCCCTTCCCGCTGTGGCACCGCCCCTGATATTATGCTACGAAATACCTAGCGTAGCAGTTACGTTAGTGGAATATTTTTCGGTAGTACGCTACGAAATACTTCAATTACGCTACGGAACGATTTCTTGAACTACGTGTTACCAAAAAACCATACCGTAGCGTAACGTAGGCCATCACTGCCTACGTCCATGTTTAGCCGCCTCTCCCCCCCCCCCCCCCCCCCCCGTAAGGTTTTTCGAGGATAGCAAAAAAACGGCGGCGCGCCGTTTTTGCCGTTTCAAAAACGGCGCACAGCGTCGCCGTTTCACAAAGGGCGCACGGCGCACGGCGCCGCCGTTTCAGCCGCCGTTTTTGGCACATCAGTTTGGGCATCAATTACCCACATTGTGTGAAATTCTTGACCACGGGTCATCTCAGGTCAGGTCACGTGACCCCACCTCCAAAGAAGTTTGCGGGCGTACCACAGCCACAGTTTGTGGCCGATTGGTTTCAAACTTATATAATTTCCTAGGTCATGACCATGTGTACCTACAAATCGAATATCCAAGATTTTGTATATCGGTGACCTAAGGTCGCGTCAATTTCGTGACCTCCCCATTATAAGTCAATGTGGAAATATTCAAATGATTCCTATTCCGAGGATACGCATGATATAATGAGGAAAATTTGAGAACGAAAAGGTGCACCAAGATGAGAAGTGAGAAGGCTGACCAATTATGTTTCCCCCCAACTTTAAAATCGTTCCCGGGCCCCTGACACTGGGCCCCTACATATTTTAGCTTCGCTAACACGATTTCAACTACTTATTTTGGGTGTAGTGGTGGTGGTAATTCTGGGTTGGGTTTTAGGGCGCCGTAACTTCTGAGGTTCTATGCCATTAACCCTATTCCCTGCGGGCGGCCAGAATTACGTTAACCTGCGGGGGGGGGCAGATTCTGCCCCCCAGAAATATAGAGAACCGCTCGGTAGATTTCGATGGGGAAAGCGCCATTCGATGCGTCATGACAAAATCTCTCTTTTTGGACCCCGAATTTTTGTTTTGTTAAAAAATGGGGGGCCAGGGGACAAAAAATCCGAAAATTTTGGGTGTTTTTTTGAAAGGTCATTGCAGCCATGTGGCTCGACTGATTTTCATGCCCCAAACATTTTTGAGCTTCAAATGTACTGGTCTTTAGTATATCAAAGACAAAAAAAATAGGCGTATTCAGGGAATGTAAAATGGGGGGATTTTCTGAGAGAAAAAAATATGTGCTGTTCGTGATTGTTTGGGACGTCATGAACGTCACATGTGGGCATTATATGCTGTAATTTGTTAAATTTGATATATTGCGCATAGGCAGATTCAGGAAAAAACACATGAGGGCACGATGCGCGTAACGCTTTTATCATCTTACTAATTTGAAGTTGGACCTAATTTGAGGGTGGGTGGGTGTCGCCTCCCATTTTGTTATCCTGAGTGCGCCTCTGCCCCAAAAATATGTACAATCCCAGTATCTATGATGTATATTGCATTGGAATTGTTTCTGACGCATTTATTGCACTGCAAACCACGAAGGAAGTATGCGCCGCAAAACCGCATTCGTAACACCCTCCCCAAAACAGGAGCCTGGAACCGCCTCTGCTGGACCGATATTTTTCAAAATTTTGACACAACACGCACCATTTAATTTTGGGGAAATTCACAAAGTTTCAGGACGCTAGGCCTAACGATTTAGAAGCGGCAAGTGAAAAACTACCGGGGGGGGGGCAGAGTCTGCCCCGCAGGGAATAGGGTTAATACCTATTCTGGATATCATACCCGGCAAATTTGGCAGAATCTATCCTGGAGCCTGCAACAGTCTGAATTAACCTGCGCCCATGCAGCGTCTGATCAGTGCGTGACCATGCAGGGGGGGGGGGGTACGACACCCCCCCCCCCCCCCCCCCCCCCTAGCGTTTCGCCCCTAATTGGGCTAGAGCTTCGATTAAAAAACGAGCGTGTTGCTTGTCACGAAAGGAAGCCATTGATACCCGCTGGTCCTAGGTCATTAAGTGACCTCTGAGGTCATGTCAATGACCCAAAATTCAACCAAATTGTAAATGCGTATAAATTGAATTAAATCGAGCTAGAATCTCGAATGAGCATATAGTTATGCTAAATGGGTGCCAAATTTGAAATCAGCGTCACAAAATGTCCTAAAAGCTGCCAAATTCCAAAAAAGGTCATGTCAGGTCATGTCAGGTCATGTCAGATCATTTGAGGTCAGTGACCTCGGTTGACCTGTCGGGGCGCATGACCCCAGTGGAACATATAGTTATGTAAAATGGATCCCATATTTGAAAACAGCGTCACAAAATGTCCTAGAAACTGCCAGAAGCAAAAAAAAAGTAATATGAGGTCATCGGAGGTCAGTGACCTCGGTTGACCTCTAAGAAGGTCAATCGAGGTCACAATCTCAGTGGAAACCACAACTGTCACCTGGAAACACCTGTGCATATGCTCCTGAACAACACACACTATGAAACTGCACAAGTTACAAGGATCAATACTACGGGACGCCAGTTGCGCCTGACATGACCTTGAAAAACAGGTCAAAGGTCACGGATCATGTGACCTACAACTTAAAAATTGCCAGAATATGTGTCAAGTTGTTCACAAGTAGGGTACTGAAAGTTTCATCACAATCGGTTGGTATCTACGCGAGTTATTCCCGAAAAAACGAGGGGGTGGCATCAACCCCCTGCACTGGCGAGGGCGAGTCAGTCTGCAGGGATCTGCACTGCAAGGATGTCACGTAGATGAGGACAGAGGGTCCCCATCAGGTCGACAGAGGGCCCCTTCAGCCCGACAGAAGGCCCCTCAGGCCGATCAAGGGCCCCTTCAAGCCGGCCGAGGGCCCCCTCAGGCTGACAGAGGGCCCCCTCAGGCCGATAGAGGGGCCCTTTTTGGCTGGCAGAGGGTCCCGTCGTGTCGAAAGGGGCCCTCAAGCTGGTTGAGGGCTCACTTAGGCGGCTAGAGGGCCCCGTCGGGTTGAAAGGGATCCCCTCAAGCTGGCCGAGGGCCCCCCAGGCCACCAGAGGGTCCCTCATGCTGACATAGGGCCCCTCATGCCTACAGAGGGTCCCTCAGGCCTACAGAGACTACAGACAGAGGACCCCGCTAAGGCCGACTGAGGGCCCCGTCGGGTCGAAAGAGGCCCCCTCTAGCTGGCCGAGGGACCCATCAGGCCACCAGATGGCCCCTAATGCCCACATAGGGCCCTCAGGCCTATAAAGGGCCCATCATGCTAACATATGGCCCCTCAGACCGATGGACGGCCCCCTCAGACCGACAGAGGAACCCTCAGGCCAACAGAGGGACCCTCAGGCCAAGGGCCCATCATGCCTACTGAGGGCCCCCCTCAGGCCTACTGAGGGCTCTCAGACCGACAGAGGGCCCCCTCTGGTCGACAGAGGGCCAACTCAGACCGACAGAGGGCCCCTCATGCCGACATAGGGCCCCTAAGGCCTACATGAGGCCGCTTATGCCAACAGAGGGCCCTATCAGGTTGACAGAGGGCCCCTCAGACCAATAAAGGGCCCCCTCAGACCGACAGAGGGCCCTCTCAGGCCGACAGAGGACCCCTCAGGCCGACAGAGGACCCCTCAGGACGATTAAGGGCTTCTCAAGCCGACTGAGGGCCTCAGACCGACCGAGAGCCCGACTGGACAGTCAAGGGCCCCTTAACCCTCGCCCTACGGGGGGGCCTGACAGGCCCCACCTGAGGTTTTTCTTAAATAACTTTTGACACATTAAGTGCATCTTACTGACATTTTTGGTAGCTGAGTTTACAACAATTATACCTAGGCTGTAAAAATTTAATCGAAATTGGTTAAGTAGTTTGGGAGATAATAATGTTTTGATGACGTCATGTTGGGAAAAAATAAAAATATTTGAAAAATCGTAGAAAACAGAGTTGTAAAGCAAATTGCAAACGAAAATCACCGAAGATACAAAAGAGCATTTTCTTTCAAATGTGAATCTCGGATTTGCAAAATTTTGGGTTTTTGACCCCTAAAATTAAAAAAAAAAACTGAAAACTTTTATTTACATTTATCAATTTCTAATTTTGAGGTTTTCTGATGAGCAAAATCGCTGTTCTGGACGTGTTAAATCCGAGGTCATTCACTTGACCTGGAAGGTCATCCGTTGACCTGAAACCTAAATATCGCATACTGTTAGATTCCTCTCATGACAGGCAACATGCTGGTTCTTACCGCATTGCTCTAAGTTGCTTGTTTGGAAGTTAACAGGGGGGCCTGTCAGCCCCCCCCGTAGGGCGAAGGTGAAAAAGCTCCCGTAGGGCGAGGGTTAAACGAAAGACAAGGTGGGCCCCTTAGCCCAAGGGGCACCCGCGGGTGTCCAGGGTACGACCTTGGGTACGCCCTTGGATACACACGTGCAAAACTGCAAGGGGACGCAAGAACATAGAGCAAGCACGAAAGCCTCTACTGGAATACGGGACAGTCGCGGTCAGTCAGTCACTGGAAACAGTGCAAACCGAGGACTGGAAACAGTGCAAACAGAGGACTGGAAACAGTGAAAACAGAGGACTGGAAACAGTGAAAACAGAGGACAAGAAACAGTGAAACAGAGGACTGGGAGCAGTGAAAACAGAGGACAAGAAACAGTAAAAACAGAGGACAAGAAACAGTGAAAGCAGAGGACAAGAAACAGTGAATACAGAGGACTAGAAACAGTGAAAACAGAGGACAAGAAACAGAGAAGACTGGAAACAGTGAAAACAGAGAACTGGAAACAGTTAAAATAGAGGACTGGAAACAGTGAAAACAGAGGACTGGAAACAGTGAAAACAGAAGACAAGAAACATTGAAAACAGAGGACTAGAAACAGTGAAAACAGAGGACAAGAAACAGTGAAAACTGAGGACTGGAAACAGTGAAAACAGAGGACAAGAAACAGTCAAAACAGAGGAAAGAAACAGTGAAAACAGAGGACTGGAAATATATCTACTGCATTCAGTGAAAGTCACAAGCAGACTTGTGCTTTATTCCGCTTCAGCGGAATCGATTCCGATTCCATACCAAGCCAGATGGGTTTGATTCCGATTTCGACTCTAATCGATATTTTACTGGAGTAATCGATTCCGAATCCGATTCGAGGGCACCTAAAAGTTTTATTCCGAATCCGATTCAATTGATTCCAATTTGATTCCACTCTGCATACAAAATATCCGATCATACCTACATTTTGCACAAATGGCACGAATGACACGAACACCCAGCTCAAATGTATTATAGGTACGCATATATAAGAAGTAGAACGAAGCTGAACTTTATGCTCATATTAAGATGAAAGAAAAAAAAAGAACATCCAAAATATATTCCACTGAAGAAGGCTCAAAGCTGAAAATATATCTTGGATTATATTTAGTTATTTCATCTTCATATGAACTTAACCCTCGCCCTACGGGAGCCTTTTCACCTTCACCCCACAGCCCTCCCCCCCCCCTCCTGTACAGGGGGGGGGGGGGGGGCCTGACACAGGGGGGGGGGGCTGACAGCCCCCTGTTAACTTCCAAACCAAGCAACTTAGAGCAATGCGGTAAGAACCAGCATGTTGCCCGTCATGAGAGGAATCTAACAGTATGCGATTTTTAGGTTTCAGGTCAACGGGTGACCTTCCAGGTCAAGTGAATGACCTCGGATTTACCACGTCCAGAACAGCGATTTTGGTCTCCAGAAAACCAACCTCAAAATTAGAAATGGATAAATGTAAATAAAAAGGCATGCTCATAGACCAGTTTTGGCTCAGAAATACAGAAAATGTAATTATTTGTTCGTATCTTGTCAAAAAAAAAGTACAAAAAAGGTTATTTTTAAAAATGACGTCATCAGTTTCTTACACTTAGGGAGCCATCTCTCAGTCAAAAACGAAGATATTGCTTTGAAATTTAGTATGGGTATTGTCCATACTCATTTCTCTCACATATATTCCGTTTTTTAACATCTTTGAACATTTTGATTTTGTGGGGATTTAAAAAAAAATCATTATTTTTTTAATTTTAGGGGTCAAAAACCCAAAATTTTGAAAATCCGAGATCGTCATTTTAAAGAGAATGCCATTTTGTATCTTTGGTAAATTGCGTTTGCAATTTGCTTTAAAACTCTTTTTTTCTACGATTTTTCAAATATTTCTCGTTTTTTTACCAACATGACGTCATCAAAACATGATTATCTCCCAAACTATCTAACCAATTTCAATTAAATTTTTACTGCATACGTATAATTGTTGTAAACTTAGCTAGAGAAAATTTCAGCAAGATGCGCTGCATTTGTAAAAAAGTTATTCAAGAAAAACCTCAAGGGGGGGCTGTCAGCCCCGTGGGGCGAGGGTTAAGGTTAAACTTCGTTCTATTTCTAATAATTATGCTCATAATAATGTTTGATACAATTACACAGGTATATTTAACATGGCTATTTTTATATAAAACTTCAAATAATTTCATGAATTGTGATGCAGAACTGGCCTGTGCTAAAATCGACCTGATAGTTCAAAACTGCAAAGTCTAGCGAAGGTTCAAAACAATATGATATCTAGAGATATCTATAATCAGTAAGCATGATGCATGCACATTGCAAGCTGCTATTTTGAAATATGATACACGGATAAATCACTGTCTTGAAAGATATGATAATATTATTAGATGTACGGTACAATTAACAGAACATTGGCATACGCGCGAAAACCATGATTGCATGTTTCCATCTAATGAGAAGAATTACTGATCATGTTTTGTATACGCATTAGGTAACAAATCGTCGCCTAGCTTTGATTTAGCTATGCATACTCAAGAAACATACTCACTTCAGGAAAGCTTAAATTTGTTGCCATAGTGATTTTGACCGAAAGAAAACGGAATCGCTTGATACAATGGAAACACAATTATAAAGAATAGTGTTATCCAATGTTCAACCAACCTTCGGCTATAGCCATTGATTCCGATTCCATAATTTTCTAAAAATGATTGATTCCGCCTGATTCAGATTCCACCAAGATGCCAACAGAATCGAATCCGATTATGATTCCAATACAAACGGAATCGATTCCGGAATCCGATTCGATTTCTGGAATCAAGCACACGTCTGGTCTGAAGTCATGCAATAATTCACTCTAGACATGCAAACTAATGCGTAGTGCCAAGTCAATGGTCCGTCAACGTTTCACTCACTCATCGCCCTGCCGGCGATATGGCTTACCCTCCGGCATGACGACCTTGATGCCGATGTTGTCGCCGAAGCTGGTAAGGTTGGTGGTCATGCTGTGTGCTGAGGGCGGCTGAGGGACGGAGGCTCTGGCCGAGCGACGCCGGCGACGACCGTGACCCGATGGCTGGAACAGGTCCAGACAGAACTCCTGCCGACGGAGGGGCGATCAGTGATGACCCGTCTCTGACCCGTCACTGACCCGTCACTGACCCGTCACCGACCCGTCACTGACTCGTCACTAGCCTGTCACTGACCCGTCACTGACCCGTCACTGACCCGTCACTAACCCGTCACTGACCCGTCACTGACCCGTCACTGACCCGTCACTGACCCGTCACTGACCCGTCACTGACATGTCACTGACCCGTCACCGAACCGTCACTGACCCGTCACTGACCCGTCACTGACCCGTCACTGACTCGTCACTAGCCTGTCACTGACCCGTCACTGACCCGTCACTTACCCGTCACTAACCCGTCACTGACCCGTCACTGACCCGTCACTGACCCGTCACTGACCCGTCACTGACCTGTCACTGACCCGTCACCGAACCGTCACTGACCCGTCACTGACCCGTCACTGACCCGTCACTGACCCGTCACTGACCCGTCACCGAACCGTCACTGACCCGTCACTGACCCGTCACTGACCCGTCACTGACCCGTCACTGACCCGTCACCGAACCGTCACTGACCCGTCACTGACCCGTCACTGACCTGTCACTGACCCGTCACCGAACCGTCACTGACCCGTCACTGACCCGTCACTAACCCGTCACTGACCCGTCACTGACCCGTCACTGACCTGTCACTGACCCGTCACTGACCCGTCACTGACCCGTCACTGCCCCGTCACTAACCCGTCACTGACCCGTCACTGACCCGTCACTGACCTGTCACTGACCCGTCACTGACCCGTCACTGACCCGTCACTGACCCGTCACTGACCCGTCACTGACCCCCCGTCACTGACCCGTCACTGACCCGTCACTGACCCGTCACTGACCCGTCACTGACCCGTCACTGACCCGTCACTGACCCGTCACTGACCCGTCACTGACCCCCGTCACTGACCCGTCACTGACCCGTCACTGACCCGTCACTGACCCGTCACTGACCCGTCACTGACCCGTCACTGACCCGTCACTGACCCGTCACTGACCCGTCACCGAACCGTCACTGACCCGTCACTGACCCGTCACTGACCCGTCACTGACTCGTCACTAGCCTGTCACTGACCCGTCACTGACCCGTCACTTACCCGTCACTAACCCGTCACTGACCCGTCACTGACCCGTCACTGACCCGTCACTGACCTGTCACTGACCCGTCACCGAACCGTCACTGACCCGTCACTGACCCGTCACTGACCCGTCACTGACCCGTCACTGACCCGTCACCGAACCGTCACTGACCCGTCACTGACCCGTCACTGACCCGTCACTGACCCGTCACTGACCCGTCACCGAACCGTCACTGACCCGTCACTGACCCGTCACTGACCTGTCACTGACCCGTCACCGAACCGTCACTGACCCGTCACTGACCCGTCACTAACCCGTCACTGACCCGTCACTGACCCGTCACTGACCTGTCACTGACCCGTCACTGACCCGTCACTGACCCGTCACTGCCCCGTCACTAACCCGTCACTGACCCGTCACTGACCCGTCACTGACCTGTCACTGACCCGTCACTGACCCGTCACTGACCCGTCACTGACCCGTCACTGACCCGTCACTGACCCCCCGTCACTGACCCGTCACTGACCCGTCACTGACCCGTCACTGACCCGTCACTGACCCGTCACTGACCCGTCACTGACCCGTCACTGACCCGTCACTGACCCCCGTCACTGACCCGTCACTGACCCGTCACTGACCCGTCACTGACCCGTCACTGACCCCCGTCACTGACCCGTCACTGACCCGTCACTGACCCGTCACTGACCCTTCCGCACCCTGCCCGTGTCGTCACGTACCGGCTTGCAGTCGTCGCGGCGGGCGCAGGCCAGCACCTTGGTGTGCAGCCACAGCTGTGTGGCGTCCCTCTGCCCGTCCGACTGGCCCAGGAGGAAGGCCTCCAGCGTGACCCGCACCTCGTGGGGCCGCTCGGCAGACTGGTACGGCTGGGTCAGCACTATGGACGTTAGCTCCGGGTTACGGCAGCTGGAATGTGACACGGACGCACACACACACACACATAAGATGAGCTCAAATTGTAATTTGTCAACTGCCGCTATATTGTCCAATGAGACAGGTGTCCAACAGGTGTTGGATGGAATATTCCGGTCTTGGAAACTGCATCAATTAATTAAGAAAAGAAACGTTTGATAAGGAAAGAAAGGAAAGGACTCATCGGTACCTTTATGATTAACGACTAAAAATATTGACTAAAAGTTTATTTTGCAGCCAAGAAGAAAACATAGTGGGTAGCGCTTAAACATATCGGCAGCCATGCGCGTTCGGCACATTGTTCTCACCTGTTCTGTACCAGCTGCACATAACCCGGCGCGAACGGGTCCGACTCGCTGCTGGACACGGTCACCTCCAGCAACTCGGCGTATTTCCAGGCTGCCACAACCAAAGTGCAAGTCAAATATTTAAACGGCACATGGGCATTTTTGAGAAAAAAAGAATGGTTGAATTCCATTATGTGTCCGTGTATAAACGCAACCTGGCCTCACCATGACATCACCATGACACCATGACACCATGACACCATGACATCACCATGACATCACCATGACACCATGACATCACCATGACACCATGCCATCACCATGACACCATGACACCACCATGCCACCATGACATCACCATGGCATCACCATGATACCATGGCACCATGACATCACCATGACACCATGACACCATGACATCACCATGACACCATGACATCACCATGACACCATGACATCACCATGACATCACCATGACATCAACATGACACCTTGACACCATGACACCATGACATCACCATGACACCATGACACCATGACATCACCATAACACCATGACACCATGCCACCATGACACCATGACACCATGACACCATGGCACCATGGCACCATGACATCACCATGACACCATGACACCATGACATCACCATGACACCATGACATCACCATGACACCATGACATCACCATGACACCATGACATCACCATGACACCATGACATCACCATGACATCACCATGACACCGTGACACCATGACACCATGACATCACCATGACACCATGACACCATGACATCACCATAACACCATGACACCATGCCACCATGACACCATGACACCATGACACCATGACACCATGACACCATGACATCATTATGCCACCATGACACCATGACATCACCATGACATCACCATGACATCACCATGACATCACCATGACATCACCATGACATCACCATGACATCACTATGACATCACCATGACATCACCATAACATCACCATGACACCATGACATCACCATGCCACCATGACACCATGACATCACCATGACATCACCATGACATCACCATGACATCACCATGACATCACCATGACATCACCATGACACCATGGCATCACCATGACATCACCATGACATCACCATGACACCATGACACCATGATACCATGATACCATGACACAATGACACCATGACACCATGACATCACCATGCCACCATGACACCATGACATCACCATGACATCACCATGACGTCACCATGGCATCACCATGACACCATGACATCACCATGACACCATGACATCACCATGCCACCATGACATCACCATGCCACCATGACATCACCATGACATCACCATGACATCACCATGACATCACCATGACACCATGACATCACCATGACATCACCATGACATCACCATGACATCACCATGACATCACCATGACACCATGACATCACCATGCCACAATGACACCATGACATCACCATGACATCACCATGACATCACCATGACTTCACCATGACACCATGACATCACCATGGCATCACCATGACACCATGACATCACCATGACATCACCATGACATCACCATGACATCACCATGACACCATGACACCATGACACCATGATACCATGATACCATGACACCATGACACCATGACACCATGACACCATGACAGACATTGCATGAAACACATACAATCTAGGTAAAGTCAGGAAACCGTCAGGTGATATATCACATCACGTGATGAAAACACTAGGTATTGATGACATGCTGCCGTTGGCCAAGGGCGGATCCAGGGGGAGGGGGGGGCGAACGGGGTCATGCCCCCCCCCCCAAGCCTGTTTAAAGGGGAGCCAGCCTATGTTTTGCCCCCCCCCCCCCCCCCCCCCAAGACGTGAAGTCTAATACATGCTATCTTTGCGTTTTTAGAACGGTACTGGGCATCCCAAAATTGCAGCAGTCAAAATCCAGCTGGCCACAGTAAAAAACTGTTTTAAAAAAATCGCGCCGCTTCGCGGCATGACACAAGTTTCGCAATTGCATAAAAAAAATTGGAAAATTAATTCCATTAAATGTCTTGCAGAAGCTCTCCTTGTCGGTAGCCGGTAATTTCTGGCCCCAGGGCCAACTCTCTTCATAAAATATTAACTTTAAAGCGGGCTACATGTTTAGCTAGTCTGTGCCGAGTTCCGAAAAACCCGACGCGAACGCAAAGACGCGGACAACGGCACCCGGACGCTGCTCCAGCGGTGCCCAACTTTCTGGACCGAAGAGCTAATAGTGGGGACCAGGCCAGGACTATATCCCCAAGCCATCTCCCCCAGGCTCCTCCAGATCCACAGGGACCATTTATGCGCGGAAGCCTCGGTCTGCCTCTTGCTACTTTGAAACAATTTGCACCGTTGCCAGTTGTGTGTTACAGTTCGGTTCATATGCATGCATACAGACTACAGTTATTATCATATGTACTTTTGAGCGCAAATTGCCACCGGTCATCGTGATTTACTATCCGAGGCTAATGTATATGAAAAACTACCTTCATTTCAACATTTTCCATCATACCGAGATGTGCAACCAGGAAAAGGGGTTACCTGAGCTTGGCTCCACTCACGGTCTGGTTCAAATATTAAAATTGCGTTTTCCACGACTTACAATTAAAATGGTCACGACGCTTCGCGGCATCACATCAGTGGCCATCGTCATAACGAAGCCATCGTCATCGTCTTCGTTTCGTCGTAACGCTGAATTGAATTAATAACATTTTAGCTTCTTATCCTCTACAAGGCTAAGAAGCTAAAAATGTATATGTTTCTGGGTTTTATCATGCAAACCCGAAAAAAATCGCGCCGCTTCGCGGCGCTAAATAACAAGTGCTATAACATGCAAATCCACATTAAAAATGCTGCAAAGGCTTAAATACACGCATAACAAATTGGGGTATTTTTTTCGTCATTTCAGCCGACACCTCAAAAATTATCGGCGACGCCCCGGGGTACAGCTGACAATTGACATAGTTTTGCTCAGTGTAAGGCAATGTCGGAACAATACAAACTGCAAGCTGACATCTTTCCTTTTTTGATATCCCAAAATGTCGAAAACCTATAAAAAAAATCGAAATCGTGTGGTTGCAAAATAAAGAGTCCCAAATCCGTGAAGAAATTCGAAATTGTGGTAGGTAAGGTCCGCTAAAAAACGGTTTGCCCCCCCCCCCCCAAACGGCCGGCTGGATCCGCTCTAGCCGTTGGCCAATATATATATATATATATATATATATATATATATATATATATATATATATATATATATATATATATATATATATATATATATATATATATATATATATATATATATATATATATATATATATATATATATATATATATATATATATATATATATATATATATATATATATATGTGTGTATACATCATCAGCTTGTCATCAGCTACATCAGCATTCGTCGTGTATTACCGGCGTCGGTGCTGATGCTGATAAACAGCTGCAGTCGGGTTCCGATCGGCACCGGCTCGTCCACCGGCACCGTGAACTTGCCGCTGTTCAGCCCACTCTCTCGGTATAGGCCCACCTCGTACTCCAGCCGGCCCGGAGACTCCTCCACAACACCGGACACCCGGCCGCCAGACGGTCTGAGAGGTCAGGTCAGGTCAGGTCAGGTTACAGGGAGACTCCTCCACTACACCGGACACCCGGGTGCCAGACGGTCTGAGAGGTCAGGTCAGGTCAGGTCAGGTCAGGTCAGGTCAGGTTACAGGGAGACTCCTCCACTACACCGGACACCCGGCCGCCAGACGGTCTGAGAGGTCAGGTCAGGTCAGGTCAGGTCAGGTTACAGGGAGACTCCTCCACTACACCGGACACCCGGCCGCCAGACGGTCTGAGAGGTCAGGTCAGGTCAGGTCAGGTCAGGTCAGGCTACAGGGAGACTCCTCCACTACACCGGACACCCGGCCGCCAGACGGTCTGAGAGGTCAGGTCAGGTCAGGTCAGGTTACAGGGAGACTCCTCCACTACACCGGACACCCGGCCGCCGGACGGTCTGAGAGGTCAGGTCAGGTCAGGTTACAGGGAGACTCCTCCACTACACCGGACACCCGGCCGCCAGACGGTCTGAGAGGTCAGGTCAGGTCAGGTCAGGTTACAGGGAGACTCCTCCACTACACCGGACACCCGGCCGCCAGACGGTCTGAGAGGTCAGGTCAGGTCAGGTTACAGGGAGACTCCTCCACTACACCGGACACCCGGCCGCCAGACGGTCTGAGAGGTCAGGTCAGGTCAGGTCAGGTTACAGCGAGACTCCTCCACAACACCGGACACCCGGCCGCCAGACGGTCTGAGAGGTCAGGTCAGGTCAGGTTACAGAGAGACTCCTCCACTACACCGGACACCCGGCCGCCGGACGGTCTGAGAGGTCAGGTCAGGTCAGGTCAGGTTACAGGGAGACTCCTCCACTACACCGGACACCCAGCCGCCAGACGGTCTGAGAGGTCAGGTCAGATCAGGTCAGGTCAGGTCAGGTCAGGTTAGGTTACAGGGAGACTCCTCCACAACACCGGACACCCGGCCGCCAGACGGTCTGAAAGGTCAGGTCAGGTCAGGTCAGGTTACAGGGAGACTCCTCCACTACACCTGACACCCGGCCGCCAGACGGTCTGAGAGGTCAGGTCAGGTCAGATCAGGTCAGGTTACAGGGAGACTCCTCCACTACACCGGACACCCGGCCGCCGGACGGTCTGAGAGGTCAGGTCAGGTCAGGTCAGGTTACAGGGAGACTCCTCCACTACACCGGACACCCGACCGCCAGACGGTCTGAGAGGTCAGGTCAGGTAAGGTCAGGTCAGGTCAGGTTACAGGGAGACTCCTCCACTACACCGGACACCCGGCCGCCAGACGGTCTGAGAGGTCAGGTCAGGTCAGGTCAGGTTACAGGGAGACTCCTCCACTACACCGGACACCCGGCCGCCAGACGGTCTGAGAGGTCAGGTCAGGTCAGGTCAAGTTACAGGGAGACTCCTCCACTATACCGGACACCCGACCGCCAGACGGTCTGAGAGGTCAGGTCAGGTCAGGTCAGGTTACAGGGAGACTCCTCCACAACACCGGACACCCGGCCGCCAGACGGTCTGAGATGTCAGGTCAGGTCAGGTCAGGTAACAGGGAGACTCCTCCACAACACCGGACACCCGGCCGCCAGACGGTCTGAGAGGTCAGGTCAGGTCAGGTCAGGTTACAGGGAGACTCCTCCACTACACCGGACACCCGACCGCCAGACGGTCTGAGAGGTCAGGTCAGGTCAGGTCAGGTTACAGGGAGACTCCTCCACTACACCGGACACCCGGCCGCCAGACGGTCTGAGAGGTCAGGTCAGGTCAGGTCAGGTTACAGGGAGACTCCTCCACTACACCGGACACCCGACCGCCAGACGGTCTGAGAGGTCAGGTCAGGTCAGGTCAGGTTACAGGGAGACTCCTCCACTACACCGGACACCCGGCCGCCAGACGGTCTGAGAGGTCAGGTCAGGTCAGGTCATGTTACAGGGAGACTCCTCCACTGCACCGGACACCCGACCGCCAGACGGTCTGAGAGGTCAGGTCAGGTCAGATCAGGTCAGGTCAGGTCAGGTTACAGGGAGACTCCTCCACAACACCGGACACCCGACCGCCAGACGGTCTGAGAGGTCAGGTCAGGTCAGGTCAGGTTACAGGGAGACTCCTCCACTACACCGGACACCCGACCGCCAGACAGTCTGAGAGGTCAGGTCAGGTCAGATCAGGTCAGGTCAGGTCAGGTTACAGGGAGACTCCTCTACAACACCGGACACCCGGCCGCCAGACGGTCTGAGAGGTCAGGTCAGGTCAGGTCAGGTTACAGGGAGACTCCTCCACTACACCGGACACCCGACCGACAGACGGTCTGAGAGGTCAGGTCAGGTCAGGTCAGGTTACAGGGAGACTCCTCCACTACACCGGACACCCGACCACCAGACGGTCTGAGAGGTCAGGTCAGGTCAGATCAGGTCAGGTCAGGTCAGGTCAGGTCAGGTTACAGGGAGACTCCTCCACAACACCGGACACCCGACCGCCAGACGGTCTGAGAGGTCAGGTCAGGTCAGGTCAGGTTACAGGGAGACTCCTCCACTACACCGGACACCCGACCGCCAGACGGTCTGAGAGGTCAGGTCAGGTCAGGTCAGGTCAGGTCAGGTTACAGGGAGACTCCTCCACTACACCGGATACCCGGCCGCCAGACGGTCTGAGAGGTCAGGTCAGGTCAGGTCAGGTTACAGGGAGACTCCTCCACTACACCAGACACCCGACCGCCAGACGGTCTGAGAGGTCAGGTCAGGTCAGGTCAGGTTACAGGGAGACTCCTCCACTACACCGGACACCCAGCCGCCAGACGGTCTGAGAGGTCAGGTCAGGTCAGGTCAGGTTACAGGGAGACTCCTCCACTACACCGGACACCCGACCGCCAGACGGTCTGAGAGGTCAGGTCAGGTCAGATCAGGTCAGGTCAGGTCAGGTTACAAGGAGACTCCTCCACAACACCGGACACCCGACCGCCAGACGGTCTGAGAGGTCAGGTCAGGTCAGGTCAGGTTACAGGGAGACTCCTCCACTACACCGGACACCCGACCGCCAGACAGTCTGAGAGGTCAGGTCAGGTCAGATCAGGTCAGGTCAGGTCAGGTTACAGGGAGACTCCTCTACAACACCGGACACCCGGCCGCCAGACGGTCTGAGAGGTCAGGTCAGGTCAGGTCAGGTTACAGGGAGACTCCTCCACTACACCGGACACCCGACCGCCAGTCGGTCTGAGAGGTCAGGTCAGGTCAGGTCAGGTTACAGGGAGACTCCTCCACTACAC
Organism: Chirona hameri; assembly: GCA_036785665.1. Classification (NCBI taxonomy): domain Eukaryota; kingdom Metazoa; phylum Arthropoda; class Thecostraca; order Balanomorpha; family Balanidae; genus Chirona; species Chirona hameri. Next base: position 23,105 of record JAXIVJ010002007.1, on the reverse strand, counting down.
CGGACACCCGACCACCAGACGGTCTGAGAGGTCAGGTCAGGTCAGATCAGGTCAGGTCAGGTCAGGTCAGGTCAGGTTACAGGGAGACTCCTCCACAACACCGGACACCCGACCGCCAGACGGTCTGAGAGGTCAGGTCAGGTCAGGTCAGGTTACAGGGAGACTCCTCCACAACACCGGACACCCGACCGCCAGACGGTCTGAGAGGTCAGGTCAGGTCAGGTCAGGTTACAGGGATGCTCCTCCACAACACCGGATACCCGGCCGCCAGACGGTCTGAGAGGTCAGGTCAGGTCAGGTCAGGTTACAGGGAGACTCCTCCACAACACCGGACACCCGGCCGCCAGACGGTCTGAGAGGTCAGGTCAGGTCAGGTCAGGTTACAGGGAGACTCCTCCACTACACCGGACACCCGGCCGCCAGACGGTCTGAGAGGTCAGGTCAGGTCAGGTCAGGTTACAGGGAGACTCCTCCACTACACCGGACACCCGACCGCCAGACGGTCTGAGAGGTCAGGTCAGGTCAGATCAGGTCAGGTCAGGTCAGGTTACAGGGAGACTCCTCCACAACACCGGACACCCGGGTGCCAGACGGTCTGAGAGGTCAGGTCAGGTCAGGTCAGGTTACAGGGAGACTCCTCCACAACATCGGACACCCGGCCGCCAGACGGTCTGAGAGGTCAGGTCAGGTCAGGTCAGGTTACAGGGAGACTCCTCCACTACACCGGACACCCGGGTGCCAGACGGTCTGAGAGGTCAGGTCAGCTCAGGTCAGGTCAGGTCAGTTCAGGTTACAGGGAGACTCCTCCACTACACCGGACACCCGGCCGCCAGACGGTCTGAGGGGTCAGGTCAGGTCAGGTCAGGTCAGGTCAGGTCAGGTCAGGTCAGGTTAAAGGGAGACTCCTCCACAACACCGGACACCCAACCGCCAGACGGTCTGAAAGGTCAGGTCAGGTCAGGTCAGGTCAGGTTACAGGGAGACTCCTCCACTACACCGGACACCCGACCGCCAGACGGTCTGAGAGGTCAGGTCAGGTCAGGTCAGGTCAGGTTACAGGGAGACTCCTCCACTACACCGTACACCCGGCCGCCAGACGGTCTGAGAGGTCAGGTCAGGTCAGATCAGGTCAGGTTACAGGGAGACTCCTCCACTACACCGGACACCCGGCCGCCAGACGGTCTGAGAGGTCAGGTCAGGTCAGGTCAGGTTACAGGGAGACTCCTCCACAACACCGGACACCCGGGTTCCAGACGGTCTGAGAGGTCAGGTCAGGTCAGGTCAGGTCAGGTCAGGTTACAGGGAGACTCCTCCACTACACCGGACACCCGGCCGCCAGACGGTCTGAGAGGTCAGGTCAGGTCAGGTCAGGTCAGGTTACAGGGAGACTCCTCCACAACACCGGACACCCGGCCGCCAGACGGTCTGAGAGGTCAGGTCAGGTCAGGTCAGGTTACGGGAGACTCCTCCACTACACCGGACACCCGGCCGCCGGACGGTCTGAGCGGTCAGGTCAGGTCAGGTCAGGTCAGGTTACAGGGAGACTCCTCCACTACACCGGACACCCGGCCGCCAGACGGTCTGAGAGGTCAGGTCAGGTCAGGTCAGGTTACGGGAGACTCCTCCACTACACCGGACACCCGGCCGCCAGACGGTCTGAGCGGTCAGGTCAGGTCAGGTCAGGTCAGGTTACAGGGAGACTCCTCCACTACACCGGACACCCGGCCGCCGGACGGTCGAACATATTCAGTTTGGGACAGGCCTCTCGTCCCATTTCGAATATTAATCTCGAATATCTCGAATTGTTCGAGCTATGATCAAGACTTTCACAATCCAGCATCCAAGCTACTGGATATCACACGAGCCTAAGACATCTCGAACCTGTGTTACACTCGTCCCGCAGTACAGTCATCATTCAATCGCTCGCACCAAAAAAACAGAGAACACGTGCACGCACGCACGCACGCACCCACGCACGCACGCACGCACGCACGCACGCACGCACGCACGCACGCACGCACGCACGCACGCACGCACGCACGCACGCACGCACGCGCGCGCGCACACGCACACGCACACGCACACGCACACGCACACGCACACGCACACGCACACGCACACGCACACGCACACGCACACGCACACGCACACGCACACGCACACGCACACGCACACACACACACACACACACACACACACACACACACACACACACAGACATCACAAAACAGACGGACCACATTCGTCGGGGACACTCACACTCTGCCAGCGAAGGCGGCCGCCCGCTCCTCGACCACCGTAGACTGTGTGGGTTTGCACATGATGATGACCTCCTGGTCGGACATCATCACCACTCCAGGCAGCTGCGGGAACCACAGCCGGACGTTCACGAAGCCCTGTCAGCAGAAGATGAGGTTGGAGTCAGTAGCAGCGGGAACCACAAGCGAACCCCTGTCGACGGCTGGGGGAAACACTACATAGACAGGAGTCAAGCGAAGGCGCTGACGAGTGAAGAGCACTGTCAATAAAGAACCGACTGCCGGCGGCCAGCCGGTCAATATGCAGTGCTGCTGGTTAGTCACTCCCGGTATAGGTATACTGAGAAGCGGTCGTCTCAGTATTGTACACCAGTAAAACTCTCGGTATAGGTATACAGTGAAGCGGTCGTCTCAGTATTGTACACCAGTAAAACTCCCGGTATAGGTATACTGTGAAGCGGTCGTCTCAGTATTGTACACCAGTAACACTCCCGGTATAGGTATACTGTGAAGCGGTCGTCTCAGTATTGTACACCAGTAAAACTCCCGGTATAGGTATACTGTGAAGCGGTCGTCTCAGTATTGTACACCAGTAAAACTCCCGGTATAGGTATACTGTGAAGCGGTCGTCTCAGTATTGTACACCAGTAAAACTCCCGGTATAGGTATACTGTGAAGCGGTCGTCTCAGTATTGTACACCAGTAACACTCCCGGTATAGGTATACTGTGAAGCGGTCGTCTCAGTATTGTACACCAGTAAAACTCCCGGTATAGGTATACTGTGAAGCGGTCGTCTCAGTATTGTACACCAGTAAAACTCCCGGTATAGGTATACTGTGAAGCGGTCGTCTTAGTATTGTACACCAGTAAAACTCCCGGTATAGGTATACTGTGAAGCGGTCGTCTCAGTATTGTACACCAGTAAAACTCCCGGTATAGGTATACTGTGAAGCGGTCGTCTCAGTATTGTACACCAGTAAAACTCCCAGTATAGGTATACTGTGAAGCGGTCGTCTCAGTATTGTACACCAGTAACACTCCCGGTATAGGTATACAGTGAAGCGGTCGTCTCAGTATTGTACACCAGTAAAACTTCCGGTATAGGTATACTGTGAAGCGGTCGTCTCAGTATTGTACACCAGTAAAACTCCCGGTATAGGTATACTGTGAAGCGGTCGTCTCAGTATTGTACACCAGTAAAACTCCCGGTATAGGTATACAGTGAAGCGGTCGTCTCAGTATTGTACACCAGTAAAACTCCCGGTATAGGTATACTGTGAAGCGGTCGTCTCAGTATTGTACACCAGTAAAACTCCCGGTATAGGTATACTGTGAAGCGGTCGTCTCAGTATTGTACACCAGTAAGACTCCCGGTATAGGTATACTGTGAAGCGGTCGTCTCAGTATTGTACACCAGTAAAACTCTCGGTATAGGTATACTGTGAAGCGGTCGTCTCAGTATTGTACACCAGTCAAACTCCCGGTATAGGTATACTGTGAAGCGGTCGTCTCAGTATTGTACGCCAGTAAAACTCCCGGTATAGGTATACTGTGAAGCGGTCGTCTCAGTATTGTACACCAGTAAAACTCCCGGTATAGGTATACTGTGAAGCGGTCGTCTCAGTATTGTACACCAGTAAAACTCCCGGTATAGGTATACTGTGAAGCGGTCGTCTCAGTATTGTACACCAGTAAAACTCCCGGTATAGGTATACTGTGAAGCGGTCGTCTCAGTATTGTACGCCAGTAAAACTCCCGGTATAGGTATACTGTGAAGCGGTCGTCTCAGTATTGTACACCAGTAAAACTCCCGGTATAGGTATACTGTGAAGCGGTCGTCTCAGTATTGTACACCAGTAAAACTCCCGGTATAGGTATACTGTGAAGCGGTCGTCTCAGTATTGTACACCAGTAAAACTCCCGGTATAGGTATACAGTGAAGCGGTCGTCTCAGTATTGTACACCAGTAAAACTCCCGGTATAGGTATACTGTGAAGCGGTCGTCTCAGTATCGTACACCAGTAACACTCCCGGTATAGGTACTGCGAAGCGGTCGTCTCAGTATTGTACACCAGTAAAACTCCCGGTATAGGTATACAGTGAAGCGGTCGTCTCAGTATTGTACACCAGTAAAACTCCCGGTATAGGTATACAGTGAAGCGGTCGTCTCAGTATTGTACACCAGTAAAACTCCCGGTATAGGTATACTGTGAAGCGGTCGTCTCAGTATTGTACACCAGTAAAACTCCCGGTATAGGTATACAGTGAAGCGGTCGTCTCAGTATTGTACACCAGTAAAACTCCCGGTATAGGTATACTGTGAAGCGGTCGTCTCAGTATTGTACACCAGTAAAACTCCCGGTATAGGTATACAGTGAAGCGGTCGTCTCAGTATTGTACACCAGTAAAACTCCCGGTATAGGTATACTGTGAGGCGGTCGTCTCAGTATTGTACACCAGTAAAACTCCCGGTATAGGTATACTGTGAAGCGGTCGTCTCAGTATTGTACACCAGTAAAACTCCCGGTATAGGTATACTGTGAAGCGGTCGTCTCAGTATTGTACACCAGTAAAACTCCCGGTATAGGTATACTGTGAAGCGGTCGTCTCAGTATTGTACACCAGTAAAACTTCCGGTATAGGTATACTGTGAAGCGGTCGTCTCAGTATTGTACACCAGTAAAACTCCCGGTATAGGTATACTGTGAAGCGACTCTCCAACAAATCATTTAAGCCCATTTTGGGGTACATACAATATACTTAATACATATACATATACACGGAATCACTGCGTTCCATAACAATGTCAAGCCAAGGAGCGCATAACAATCAAATCTTAGCATATTTGACCTCATTTGACCTTGGAGATATTAAACTAGGGTCATGGAATAAAAAAAACAGAGTTCCCCACAGAACCTCTCCACCCTACAATTTTCGTTATTGTATTTCTTATCGGGGCCTTTATCTTCCGCCGCCGCCCCCACCCCTCCCCCCCTCTCCAGTGAGTGCCTCCAGGGCGTGTGTTAATAAAACCCTATACCTCCATACAGTTCTACTATGCATATCACGTTCCAAAGAACATAGTAATGCACGTTAGTACACACCTCCTGCCTTTAATTACTGATTATCAATGGAACCGGGAATCACCCTCCGGTAAAGGCGGGATAACACCAGGACGTCATATGAGTCATATGAGAGCCATCAATACATCGGTGATTAAGTGCGAGCGCCTTCGAGCTCGCTCGTCCTTCCGTGAAGTCGGGGAAAATCGGAATATGAGCGGCCGGGCCCGACGCGTGGCGACGCTTTTCAGAAGCTGGTATCCCCCTTCTGAACCACCATCTAACTTATCATGTTTGAGACCAGTGCCGACTCACGTGGGTGACTATCACTGCGCGTGGCGCATTCCGCGTGAGGGGTGTTGAGAAGTGCCTGCTCGCAAAAACTCCGCAACAGCTGGGCCGATTCTGAGCAAATTTGGTGTGTGGTTAGGGACCCCTCAGCCGCCGCCTTCCCACAAGTCAGGGGGGAGTGCCTCTGCACGTGCGCAAGGTGCCCCTTTTTGTATCTCAGAAACTACTTCCCCGATCGAGTTGAAATTTGGTGTGGTGTCAGGCAACAGTATACTAGGAAAGCAGCACCTTTATGCGTGCGCACTGCGCATACCAACATCACCATACATTTCCTTCGCGCTTGCTCGTTCATCGCCAACTACAGCGCCACACTGGTTACTATTGTTATTGAAAACATCCTTTGGTGATTTTGTTTACCGTTCGCAGTATTTATTTACTTATGCATTTACTGGCAATGTTGGGGTTGTAATATTCATAATTGGGGTTGTAATTTTTGAGGATGCAGTTGTAGCTACAACCCCGAAAGTATATAAAGTTCCGCCCATGGCGCACGTGCGCAAGTGCATATTGGTGTATGCCCCGGCAGGTGTAAAGCAGCTAATAGTCATGCCCTAATATGCATGCCAAATTTCAGCTCAATAGGCCTAGTAGTTTCGGAGATATGAAATAGGGGTCCGCACGCGCGCACGTACCATGCAACGTCCGAGTCATCATGTGGAATATTGCTGGGACGTCAGTCGGAGGCAGCACACCAAATTTCGCTATAATCCACTTAGTAGTTTCTGAGATACCTACATCATAGGGGTGTAATCTGACACTCTTATTTCTTCCACGTGCTCACGTGCGTTCAAGCCTTAAGTTTAAATTAACCATGCAATAATGGGGCATCATTGGCTCTTAGCGTACGCCAATTTTGGTACTGCAGTTTGATATAGCCGTTTTATCATCAGGCGCGATTTTCCTCTAAAATCGGTGATTTGACATGCCCCAGTTTTGCGCGTGCCACGCGTTGTGATACCACCCCTATCAGAACGCACTACCCCCCAAAAAAAATTGATTCGATCGACCTATCCAATGGTGAAAACCGGAACATGATCGGGTGAATAGTTGCGGAGTAATACGTTTTTGAAAAGCGTAACAGTGTCTCTAAAATCGATATTTTGACATGTCCCACTTTTGTGCGTGCCAGTTGCCACGTGCTGTTATACCACCCCTATTAGAACGCACCATACCAAAAGCAAAATTGATTCAATGAACCTGTCTATTAACCCTCGCCCGGGTAGGGAGGTGGATGCCACCCCCCCCCCCCCCCTCTCGGTTTTTCTGGAATAACTCGCGTAGTTTCCAACCGATTACGATGCAATTTTCAGTACCCTACTTTTGAAGGAAAAAATCCCACATACTTGGAAACTTTTGAATTTCTAACCCACATGACCAGTGACCTATGACCTGTTTCTCAAGGTCATGTCAGGCGCAACTGGCGTCCCGCAGTATCGATGCTTGTAACTTTGCAGTTTTCGAGTGTTTGTTGTTCAGGAGCATATGCACAGGTGTTTCCAGGTGACAGTTGTGGTTTCCACTGAGATTGTGACCTCGATTGATCTTTTCAGAGGTCAACTGAGGTCATTGACCTCCGATGACCTCAGATGACTTTTTTGGGCTTCTGGCGGTTTATAGGTCATTTTGTAACGCTGATTTCAAATTTGGGATCCATTCTGCATAATTATATGCTCCACTGGGGTCATGCGCTTCCACAGGTCAACCGAGGTCACTGACCTCAGATGACCTGTAATTACCTTTTTGGAATTTGACATATTTTAGGGCATTTTGTGACGCTGATTACGAATTTGGCCTCCATTAAGCATTATGATATGCTCATTCACGATTCCAGCTCGATAAAATTAAATTTATACGCATTTTCAATTTTGATGACTTTTGGTCATTGACATGACCTCAGAGGTCACCTAATGACCCAAGACCTTAAAATCGGGCATCAGCGGCTTCCTCTCGTCCCCCCCCCCCACCACTCGAACAAGTAGTGATTTTGTCCTACCCGGGCGAGGGTTAACCCACGCACTGCAGGGGGGGTTGATTTCCCCCCCCCCCCCCCCCCCCTCAGGTTTTTCTCAGATACGGCGGCGCGCAGCGCCACCGGGTTTTCGCACACCTGTTCGGACATCAATTGCACACACTGAAACAAAAAATACCTCGGGTCATCTCAGGTCAGGTCGCCAGACCAGGTCAAGTGACCCCACCTCCCAAAACGTTTGCAGCTCTGTCAAAGCCAGAGTTTCTCACCCATCAGTTTGAAACTTACAGGATGTCATGAGGGAATAAGTACGTACAATTTGTTTGTCTCGGAATTTTAATATCGGTGACCTAAGGTCAGGTCCATTTCGTGACTTCCCCATAATAAGTCAATGGGGAAATATTAATATGCTTCCTATTTCAAGGATACGCACGGTATTAGTACAATTACTTCTGGATCATGTTATTATAGGATGTTCTTGATGATCCAAGTGTAGGTTTTGTTCAGTGACCCCTATGGGGTCATTTGAGGTAACCGATTTCACCATCACTTGCTTGTCAATAACTCGCGACATAATAAAGATAAAGAAGTAAAACTGACATAAATGGGTTTGTCTCGTCGTCGAGACACGTCTCCCTATATGCCACATGACCTACTTGGGTCTTGACCTCAGGTCAAGGTCACGTGACCTGTGGTCAAATTTGTAAGTCTTGTGTGTCTTGACGAGACAAACACAATGATGGAAACAGTTTTTCTTTTTCTTTATTAGGTAAAAAATTCTCAGCGAAAAACATTTTTGTAAAAAAGCAGCATTGTTTCCTTTTTTGACCTCTGGAGCATTAAATGTTGATCTGAGTCAAATTTGAACACACTATGGCAATTGCAAATTTCAATGGCCGGCGATCGTTTTTTTCTGTTTGTTTCTAGCTAGCATAGTTTCCGAGATATATGGGAATTTCTGGAGAAAAGTCCTAAAACAGGAAAAAAACGGGAAAACTTAGCCTTTGATGACCTCTGATGACCTCAGTTTTGACCTGACCTAAAAAAATACTGAAATATTTTCGATAGAACTTGTATCAAGTTATCAAACACAGTTTTTTGTCTTGTTGCTAGGTAGCGTATTTTTCGAGAACTCACAGGGGGGGGCGGAAATCCCCCCCCCCCCCCCCCCGCCGTTCGTGTTCGGTGCAAACCCCCTGCAGTGCGCGGGTCCAATGGTAAAAACCCAGACATGATCGGATGGTTACGGAGTAATAATCTTCTGAAAACGTGACTGTCGGGTCGGGTCGGGTCGGGTCGGGTCGGGTCGGGTCGGGTCGGGTCGGGCTTCCCTTTCTGCAGCTCGATTGCCGTTTTGCCCACTCGACAGACAGTCAATAGCCACAGTCACTAACTGGGGGCAATGTCCTGCCGGTCATCGGCCAACAGCTGCCTGTAGCCCCAACCGCAGCTCCCGTGGGCCGTGTCTCCGAAGCTCTGCCACCGGACACTGCAGCCATGACAGACGCGCCTGCTGTATCACAGCCCGTGACTGAACACTACAGACGGCACGGCCATCAGCCATGGCAGATGCGCCTGCTGTATCACAGCCCGTGACTGAACACTACAGACGGCACGACCATCAGCCATGACAGACGCGCCTGCTGTATCACAGCCCGTGACTGAACACTACAGACGGCACGGCCATCAGCCATGACAGACGCGCCTGCTGTATCACAGCCCGTGACTGGACACTACAGACGGCACGACCATCAGCCATGGCAGACGCGCCTGCTGTATCACAGCCCGTGACTGAACACTACAGACGGCACGGACACTGCAGCCATGACAGACGCGCCTGCTGTATTACAGCCCGTGACTGAACACTACAGACGGCACGGCCATCAGCCATGACAGACGCGCCTGCTGTATCACAGCCCGTGACTGAACACTACAGACACTACAGGCCATCAGCCATGGCAGACGCGCCTGCTGTATCACAGCCCGTGACTGAATACTACAGACACTACAGGCCATCAGCCATTGTAGACGCGCCAGCTGTATCACAGCCCGTGACTGAACACTACTGACGGCACGGCCATCAGCCATGGCAGACGCGCCTGCTGTATCACGGCCCGTGACTGAACACTACAGACTGCACGGCCATCAGCCATGACAGACGCGCCTGCTGTATCACAGCCCGTGACTGAACACTACAGACGGCACGGCCATCAGCCATGGCAGACGCGCCTGCTGTATCACAGCCCGTGACTGAACACTACAGACGGCACGGCCATCAGCCATGACAGACGCGCCTGCTGTATTACAGCCCGTGACTGAACACTACAGACGGCACGGCCATCAGCCATGACAGACGCGCCTGCTGTATCACAGCCCGTGACTGAACACTACAGACGGCACGGCCATCAGCTATGGCAGACGCGCCTGCTGACAGCCCGTGACTGAACACTACAGACGGCACGGCCATCAGCCATGGCAGACGCGCCTGCTGTTCACAGCCCGTGACTGATCACTACAGACGGCACGGCCATCAGCCATGGCAGACGCGCCTGCTGTATCACAGCCCGTGACTGAACACTACAGACGGCACGGCCATCAGCCATGGCAGATGCGCCTGCTGTATCACAGCCCGTGACTGAACACTACAGACGGCACGGCCATCAGCCATGGCAGACGCGCCTGCTGTATCACAGCCCGTGACTGAACACTACAGACGGCACGGACACTGCAGCCATGACAGACGCGCCTGCTGTATCACAGCCCGTGACTGAACACTACAGACGGCATGGCCATCAGCCATGGCAGACGCGCCTGCTGTATCACAGCCCGTTACTGAACACTACAGACACTACAGGCCATCAGCCATGACAGACGCGCCTGCTGTATCACAGCCCGTGACTGGACACTACAGACGGCACGGCCATCAGCCATGACAGACGCGCCTGTTGTATCACAGCCCGTGACTGAACACTACAGACGGCATAAAACATATTTTAAAAAAAAACTGAAGACATGATGAAGAACCAGATGTGGAGAATGCCCAAGCCAAATTTAAAAGCAATATATTTATTTTTGACTGACGTATGGCTCCCTAAGTATGAGTAACTCATAACGTCATATTTTGAAATTGCGCTGTTTGGCTTTTAGTGACCAGATACAAACACATAAATGCCAGGACTGTATTTCTTAGGGCAAAACTGGTCTAGAAACATACCTTTTTATTTAGATTTATCGATTTCAAATTTTGACCTTATGTGACCTGACCTTGACCTTGCATGGCGTCAGATTGTGAAAATGGCTGCTACTGTCGAATTATACGTGTAGAATAACCCATAAACATGTGTCGCATGACTTTGGTAGACCTGTGACCTTTTGTGACCTGATCTTTACCTTCATCTTTGCTTACAATTTCATTTTTGCGTATGTGGGATATGTATCATACCTTTGAGAGCACTTTGTGCGATAATAGTATCAATATACGGCTTTGGATGGAAAGTATGACCCAAAAACTCAAATATCTCAATTTTGGCCTTTGACCTGACCGTGACCTGAGATGTGACCTTATTTTGACAATTTCGTGTATGTATGTATGTATGTATTGACAGTAAAAACACTCCGATGCATAAAACGGCTATTCTGAGTGTCGCGTCATGGTTAAAAGGTAGAGACATGTTAAAAACGACACTTAGCAACATGCATACAAAAACTAAAATACACTCCATGATCATACACACATTCACACAGCGACCGACATAAACATACACGACACCCATCATACACCATGTAAAGATCACCGAGCTGACGTTTAAAAGATGGTAAAGACGCCTCACGCAGGTCCGGCGGCAACGAGTTGTAGCGCTGCGCTACACTGTATAAAAAGCGTCTCTTGCCGGCTTCGGTTCTCACGCGCGGGAGGGCCAAATCAGCGTCCTGGCGTGTGCTTCTAGATCGAAACTCAGAGTTTGTCGAAAGCCGGGAAGCGAGAGCCTGTGAACTGTGTGTATGCTGTGGATGCTATGCTGTGGATGCGTCTCATTGATTGCTTTCGATTGCCGCCTTGCGCGTCTCGCTGCGGTTATTGGTTCGGAAGATAACCAGGGGGAGGGGGGCGAAAAACGCCACCCCCCGCCAATGGCGTTCGGCTGAGACCCCAGCCAATGTCGGGTTAACGATCCATAACACGGAAGACGCTGAGTGCTCTTGCAATGAAGGCTCATGCAACTTAAACATAGCAATTAAATCCTTTCATAATTCGTTGAAAGGAGGCGCTTATCGTGACTTTGTTTTAGGAAATTATTCGGCAAAAATAGAAATTATGTAACAAAAAGAGATCCTATAAGATATAACGTATTTTTCCAAATGGAATTTATAGATAGATACCAATACATTGATTGGATGTAGGATCCAAGTAACCAAATACATCAAGGAAGTACACAATCGTTTGTTTCCACTTATATAATTTGTTGGACCTCGGTGTTAATGGTATATTATATTAGGTGCTTAAATATTTGACTGACGAATAGTCTCACATAAAACCGGAAACCAAAGGTGATTTTGAAGACAGGTAATTATGATTTTAATGCCGACGTAATTATTAGCTCCATCAATGTGTTAAATAAATGACCCTGCCAAAGTAAAACATTAGTTATGTGAATAAAATTCATAGAATGCTTCAGATGGTTACTGAACGGTGCCCACTTCTTGCGTCACTGACTTCGCTGAAGACATCCGCATCCGTACCGTCACGCAGGGTACTACCACACCATGGTCTAGTCTTTGGACGTCAGGTCCTCCATCAGACCATCATTGCACAACCAACCTCGCCAGCAGCCTTATCCGACTGCCAACGACAGCTCTGAGTCCGAGCTACCTCCTGACGAGGCCATCAAACCGAATCATTGCCTCACCACGGGTACCATCCTCGCGTGAGTCGTGGACATGCAGCCCCCGAAGCGTGGACAAACTTCCAGGTTCCGCTCCAGCGAGCTCGGCTGTGCCATGCGTGCGGGTTCCGCTCCCGCGAGCTCGGCTGTGTCATACGTGCGGGTTCGCCAAGTGTAGCGTAATATGTGGGAGGGGTGGAGGATGGTTCCGCTACACATGGCATGGTCTGTTGGGAGCGGACCAGGACCGGGATCCGCCTAAGGAGCGGACCGGGGACCCGCCTAAGGAGCGGACCGGGATCCGCCTAAGGAGCGGACCGGGGATCCGCCTAAGGAGCCGACCGGGGACCCTCCTAAGGAGCGGACCGGGGACCCGCCTAAGGAGCCGACCGGGGACCCGCCTAAGGAGCGGACCGGGGACCCGCCTAAGGAGCCGACCAGGGACCCGCCTAAGGAGCGGACCGGGGACCCGCCTAAGGAGCGGACCGGGGCTCGCCTAAGGAGCGGACCGGGGCTCGCCTAAGGAGCCGACCGGGGACCCGCCTAAGGAGCGGACCGGGGACCTGCCTAAGGAGCGGACCGGGGATCCGCTAAGGAGCCGACCGGGGACCCGCCTAAGGAGCGGACCGGGGACCCGCCTAAGGAGCGGACCGGGGACCCGCCTAAAGAGCGGACCGGGGACCCGCCTAAGGAGCGGACCGGGGCTCGCCTAAGGAGTGGACCGGGGCTCGCCTAAGGAGCGGACCGGGGGACCCTCCTAAGGAGCGGACCGGGGATCCGCCTAATGAGCGGACCGGGGCTCGCCTAAGGAGCGGACCGGGGACCCTCCTAAGGAGCGGACCGGGGATCCGCCTAAGGAGCGGACCGGGGATCCGCCTAAGGAGCGGACCGGGGACCCGCCTAAGGAGCGGACCGGGGACCCGCCTGAGGAGCGGACCGGGATACGCCTAAGGAGCGGACCGGGGCTCGCCTAAGGAGCGGACCGGGGACTCGCCTAAGGAGCGGACCGGGGATCCGCCTAAGGAGCGGACCGGGGATCCGCCTGAGGAGCGGACCGGGGACCCGCCTAAGGAGCGGACCGGGGACTCGCCTAAGGAGCGGACCGGGGACCCGCCTAAGGAGCGGACCGGGGATCCGCCTGAGGAGCGGACCGGGGACCCGCCTAAGGAGCGGACCGGGGATCCGCCTAAGGAGCGGACCGGGGATCCGCCTAAGGAGCGGACCGGGGACCCGCCTAAGGAGCGGGCTTGGAACCCGCCTAAGGAGCGGACCGGGGACCCGCCTGAGGAGCGGACCGGGATACGCCTAAGGAGCGGACCGGGGACCCGCCTAAGGAGCGGACCGGGGACCCTCCTAAGGAGCCGACCGGGAACCCGCCTGAGGAGCGGACCGGGATCCGCCTAAGGAGCGGACCGGGGATCCGCCTAAGGAGCGGACCGGGGACCCGCCTAAGGAGCGGGCTTGGAACCCGCCTAAGGAGCGGACCGGGGACCTGCCTAAGGAGCGGACCGGGGCTCGCCTAAGGAGCGGACTGGGGACTCGCCTAAGGAGCGGACCGGGGACCCGCCTAAGGAGCGGACCGGGGACCCGCCTAAGGAGCGGACTTGGAACCCGCCTAAGGAGCGGACCGGGGATCCGCCTAAGGAGCGGACCGGGGGCCCGCCTAAGGAGCGGACCGGTGACCCGCCTAATGAGCCGACCGGGAACCCGCCTAAGGAGCGGACCGGGATACGCCTAAGGAGCGGACCGGGGACCCGCCTAAGGAGCGGACCGGGGACCCGCCTAAGGAGCGGACCGGGGACCCTCCTAAGGAGCCGACCGGGAACCCGCCTGAGGAGCGGACCGGGGACCCTCCTAAGGAGCGGACCGGGGCTCGCCTAAGGAGCGGACCGGGGATCCGCCTAAAGAGCGGACCGGGGACCCGCCTAAGGAGCGGACCGGGGCTCTCCTAAGGAGCGGACCGGGGCTCGCCTAAGGAGCGGACCGGGGCTCGCCTAAGGAGCGGACCGGGGGACCCTCCTAAGGAGCGGACCGGGTACCCGCCTAAGGAGTGGACCGGGGCTCTCCTAAGGAGCGGACCGGGGACAAGCCTAAGGAGCGGGCTGCCATGTCAGTCACATGACACGGACACAGTGTAAACCGTTATCAATCGTAAACTGGAACAAATAAACCACGCTATTTGAGGAGACGAGCACATCACGCCACCACTAATATGCAAATATTTGCACCTCCCGCTATCCTGCAACTACGCCACTATATCACGTGACTTCCATACCACCCTGGAGGCGACGAGAGGCGGCCACGCCACGTTATCACGTGACTGGTGTCGGTGTAACGAGCGGTGTACCGGTATTCGGTACCGCACCGCAGTGCAGCGGGTCGAGAGGTGTGACCCAGTGCCCTGGAGCGGTAGCCATAGCCACGCCCTCCACGCCCGCTGTGCTGCGGCAGCCAACAGGGCGGAGCTAATCGCCACAGATCACCGCTGGGGTCAGTGGCGGCACCGCCGTCGGCCGCCGGCGGGTGCCAACTAGGAAACGGTAACTGTCAAGGTAGGAGAGCGGCGGCGGATAGGTGGGTAAACGGAGATCAGCTGCTCCTGCTCGATTTACAGAGCTCCCGTGAAATGGTACGCTGATCAGAGACACGGACAGAGACACATCAGAGACACGGACAGAGACACATCAGAGACACGGACAGAGACACATCAGAGACACGGACAGAGTCACGGACAGAGACACATCAGAGACACGGACAGAGACACATCAGAGACACATCAGAGACACGGACAGAGACACATCAGAGACACGAACAGAGACGCATCAGAGACACGGACAGAGACACATCAGAGACACAGACAGAGACACATCAGAGACACGGACAGAGACACATCAGAGACACGGACGGAGACACATCAGAGACATGGACAGAGACACATCAGAGACACGGACAGAGACACATCAGAGACACGGACAGAGACACATCAGATACACGGACAGAGACACATCAGAGACACGGACAGAGACACATCAGAGACACATCAGAGACACATCAGAGACACGGACAGAGACACATCAGAGACACGGACAGAGACACATCAGAGACACGGACAGAGACACATCAGAGACACGGACAGAGACACATCAGAGACACGGACAGAGACACATCAGAGACACGGACAGAGACACATCAGAGACACGGACAGAGACACATCAGAGACACGGACAGAGACACATCAGAGACACGGACAGAGACACATCAGAGACACGAACAGAGACACATCAGAGACACGGACAGAGACACATCAGAGACACGAACAGAGACACATCAGAGACACGGACAGAGACACATCAGAGACACGGACAGAGACACATCAGAGACACGAACAGAGACACATCAGAGACACGGACCTGCCCGTTAATTAACGGTGCACACGGTGGCTTCGACGCGCGGCGGGGCGGGACGAGTGTGACGGGTGTGGCAGGTGTGACGGGTGTCACGGGTGTCACGGGTGGTGACTGTGTGACGGGTGGTGACAGCTGGTGACGGGTGAGACGAGAGTGACTGATGCGACAGTGAACCAGTAAAATAAAATATTAACAATTTAATCACAGACAAATACCTTCAATCTAGGAACTAAAAAGGAGAGCTTCCCATTTTCGATTATTTTTTATATTAAACTATTAATTAAATTCAATTTAAATTAAATAAAATAAAATAAATCATATTTGATCTAAAGAAATCGCCTGTCAATGGGCAATTTCGCCCGTTGGTGATATGTGTGAATAAACAAATAAAGTAAATTAACTCGATCGGCTACTAACATATAAATTGGTCATCACCCGAACATGAAATCGCCAGAGCGTATCCACGCAGCGCATTTTTCAGTTGTGTTGTTCGCTGCCTAAAGTGGACCGAGTAGTCATTCCATTGTTGTTAACACAGAGAAACATCGAGGCAGCACAGAGCTTCGTCCTAGAGTTAGACGCCATCAGCCGTGACTTCACAAAGACTAACTAACCCATGGACTGTGTGGACAGCACGCTGTCGTCAATCATTACTCGTTCTCAGTGAGCGGCTGGGCAGGCACGGATGGATCCGTTAGTGACTATGTACGGCTATTAGCGACACGTCGACGTTAGCGACTATGTAGGTGACGGGGTAAAGGGCGGCGGACGGGTCACGCGGCTACGACTCTGCAGTTACTGAGACAGACAATGGAGTGACTCAGCCAAATGAGCTAATTGGTCCTATGATGGTGGGTCTGTAGAATGACGAAGGCTCACAAGCATTGGTGAACGCTTTGAAGAAGCTAACCTTTGTTACTGGCACTCACACTGTGCCGCATCAGCTGGTTGCAATGCGGCACAGTATGACATTCCGCGCAACAATCTTTGCCTAGTGTCGGTCCCGATATTGGAAATCCATCAATCATTAAACGATCCACTCTAAAGTACTATACGCGTGTTTGATAATATTGTTTACAGGTATGTGACGAGCAGGTGCCGTGTGACTAGGATGTACTGGATCTGTGAGCATTGTCGGTGACCCGCGAACGGCATGAGGCCGTATGCCACCGATGGCAGGTGCTTCTCCGGACTGCCGGCCAGTGGGCAGACAGAGCTGGCCTTGAGCGGGGCTGAAGGGAGGGTAGGGGGGTCAGACAGTCACCAGAGAGTGACACAACAGTCACCGAGGAGTGACACAGACAGAAGGGTGGCTGATGCATGCAGCAAAACGGGAAGCACGCACTGCCGGCGTCGTGTGACGTGTGTGGTGGACATTTACCAGACCAACTGGAATAACACGTCCTATTATGGGAAGACGGTGAATTAGGGTGGCAAGGTCGGCTAAATGGCTCCTGGTAGACTGGCTACCGGGCAGTCGGGGGGGGGGGGGGGGGGGGGGGATTATCGGTGATTTGATGTATGGTGTGAGGGATGATGGGTGGTTTGTGTAATCCTGAACCGAAATAGAAAGGAATTATGTCACTTGGGTAAATGAAGTGTCCAACACTACCAGTAAGACGCCTTAATCGGCGAAGGACGAGCAAGCCCGTAGAAACCCTATAGCAATGCGTCACATTGCCAGTGTTGTGGTCTCAAACCACACACCAAATTTCAGCTCGTATTAATTATTTCAGCTAGTATTAATCATTCCAGCCGTTTCTGAGTCACGGAACAGGGGTGGGCACGTGCGCACGTGTAGTGTGGCCCAGAGTTTTACTTGCAAAATAGAGACCACAAATGTTGATTTCAGTTTCTGCATCTTGTGTTTCAAGATATGAGGCTCGTTTAAATTAGAGATCAAAAAGTGTGTATCGGTGTCAAAAACTGGAAAATTTCGCGCCGCTTCACGGCATGACACAAGTGTCGCAATTGCGTATACAAATTTGGAAAATGGGGAAAATAATTGCATTGAGTGTCTGGCAGAGGCTCTCCTTGGCGGTAATTGCTGATCCCAGAGCCCATTCCCTTCATAAAATGTTAACTTTCAAGTTTCAAGCAAGCTACATGTTAAGCTAGTCTGCCGAGTTCCGAAAAAGGTGACGTGAACGCAAAGACAAGGAGATCGGCACCCGGAAGCTGCTCCAGCGGTGCCCAATTTGCTGGACCGAAGAGCTAATAGTGGGAACAGGCCAGGACCATCTCCCCAAGCCATCTCCCCCAAGGCTCCTCCAGATCCACAGGGACCATTTATGCGCGTAGAAGTCGTTCCGCCTATTGCTGCTTTCAAACCATTTGCACTGTTACGAGTTGTTTGTTACAGTTCGGTACATGTGTATACAGTTATTATTATCATATGTACTATTGAGCGCTGACTGCCACCGGTCATCGTGATTTACTATTCGAGGCTAATGTATATGAAAAACTACCTCATTTCAATATTTGTCATCATACCGAGATGCGCAACCAGGAAAAGAGGTTACCTACCTCTTGGCTCCACTCACGTTCTAGTTCCAATATTAAAATGTCGTTTTCCAGGACCTAAAATTACCATTTTTACGCCGTTTCGCGGCGTCACATCGGTAGTCATCGTCATAACTAAGCCATGGTCATCTGCATCGGTTCGTCGTGACGCTGAATTGAATTAATAGCATTTTTAGCTTCTTATCTTCTACAAGGCCTATATTTCTAGGTTTTATCAGGCAATCCCGTAAAAATTCCGCCGCTTCGCGGCGCTAACAAGCACCTACCTACTATAACATGCAAATCCACATACAAAATGCTGCAAAGGCTTACATACACGTATACAAATGGAGGGTACATTTTTCGTTATTTCAACCGCCCCCACACTCAAAAGCCGACCCCCACCTGTTGTCAGCCAAGATAGGTTTTATCTCCTGTGCGTAACAATACAAATTAGTAATGCGCTCAGTACAATGCCTTCTGAGAGTCCTGGTCCAAACCAGCTATCAAAAGTAGACGAAGAAAAATTGTTCAAAAGGGGGCCTCACAAAATAAAGTGGCCGAAATCCGTAGAGTTTTTCATATCCATGTGTATTTGTTGGGGGTGGTGGGCCTCTCCCAGGGGCTTGCCCCCCCCCCCCTTCTGAAGGTCTGGCTGCGCCCCTGCACAGGCCTGGCGGCAGAAACATCGGGGTACCGATGGCAGGGACTACCGGTAACCCACGAGGCTCACTGTCTCACTGGCACTGACTCACTGTCAGCAACACCGACAGCTAACAGCTGGACAGGCTGACTGCTGACTGCTGACTGCTGACAGCTGACAGCTGACAGCTGACAGCTGGACAGGCTGACAGCTGGACAGGCTGACAGCTGACAGCTGACAGCTGACAGCTGACAGCTGACAGCTGACAGCTGACTGCTGACTGCTGACAGCTGACAGCTGGACAGGCTGACAGCTGACAGCTGGACAGGCTGACAGCTGACAGCCGACAGCTGACAGCTGGACAGGCTGACAGCTGACAGCTGGGCAGGCTGACAGCTGACAGCCGACAGCTGACAGCTGGACAGGCTGACAGCTGACAGCTGGACAGGCTGACAGCTGACAGCTGGACAGGCTGACAGCTGACAGCCGACAGCTGACAGCTGGACAGGCTGACAGCTGACAGCTGACAGCTGACAGCTGGACAGGCTGACAGCTGACAGCTGACAGCTGGACAGGCTGACAGCTGACAGCTGGACATGCTGACAGCTGGGCATGCTGACAGCTGACAGCTGACAGCTGACAGCTGACAGCTGACAGCGGACAGCTGACAGCTGACAGCTGACAGCTGGACAGGCTGACAGCTGACAGCTGGACAGGAGGTACTCACGTCTCGTTTGAGCACACCGCAGCGGCTGAAGTCTGTGATGAGCAGGCTGTAGATCAGGCGATCCGGATCGCTGGGATCGGCCCGGATCTGACAGTTGCTATCCAGCTGGGGCACCACCTGGCGGTCGTCAGCGAACAGGGGGTCTCCCCGGAATCCGGGCGGTTTCCGGAGCCGGGCCGACAGCCGGTCAGAGGGGCCGCTATCCCCGGAGAAGCTGCAGCTGATGTCGGCCACTGTCGGCAGCGGAGGGGGGTTACACAGCAGGAATGGTGTCGGTCAGGTGTCACATAAAGCTGTGAGGAGTTGCACGGGTTGTGAGAGGTCACACAGGCATGCAAGGATTCTCAAGGGACTATAGTCACACAGATGTGCGAGTGATCGCAATGGGCAGTGGCAGGTTACAGATAGGGGTCCAAATTGACGAGGGGCCACGTGTTCCCGATCACATATTGTCTGGCAACAAGCTCTGGCAAAAAAGCACGAAAGGATCGTCAGTTACAATTTATAGCGACATCCCAGAATCCAGATGCGAAATATTCTTAACACGTTTTAACGGTCGGTCTGACGGTCGGTCTGGCTCACCTTCATAATCCTGTCCTGATGAAGCGCATAACTGCAACACAAGAATCGCTTAGTTACTGGGCGTGAACGAAGTGAGGCAAGAAACACAAACGCATCTCTTCTGACGTGAAGGAAAATTACGAACAAGTAACACAGCCTGGATCCCGGGATCCAGCTGAGATGCGAATTTATGAGTCCTGTGTCCCGGGATCCACATGGGACACCAGATTCAGGTACACAATAATCCGAGGGATCCACAAAGATCCCAGATCCTGATATATTTTATGCCGAGGGATCCACTTGGATCCCAGATCCAACTTCGGGATCCAGGCACGCCGGTAGATACCTACTTCTTGCTAATTTTATCATATGGGAGAATTCATTGCAATCTCTATATTGATGTTTGCTAATAGGTACAATGCAATTTGCAGGTACTAATTATCTACATAGTACATGTCATACCACATACGCAAAATAGAGACACACATTTTGATGTCAGTCCCAGCATCTTGTGTTTCAACATATGGGGCTTGTTTAAATTAGAGATCCACTGAGATCCCAGATCCTGAAGCATTTTACGCCAAGGGATCCAGGAGGATCCCAGATCTTCATGCATGTTACACAGAGGGATTCACTAGGATCCAATATCTTCATGCATTTGATGCCGAGGGATCCACTGGATCCCAGATCCAACTTCGGGATCCAGGCACAAGTCTGAATTCGGTACCATTGTCATACAACAGCAACCAGGCAAATTTCCCTTTGTACCATTCATGATTCCGTCCCCCATAGATTTGCCAGCAGCCCTCCTAGATTTAAGTCGGATATTATTGGCAGGTAACTCTGAACAGAGTTGTGCCACGTGATCTCATCTCACCGACTTACCCAAGACTGGCTGAGCAGCAGAAGCCATACTAACGCCGTCATGATGCCGGCCTGAGATGGTCTGCCCCTGGCGGCACACTGCTCAGACGGTCGGTGGGATCAGCGGGCAGCGGACGGTCGGTGGGATCTGTACCGATCTGTGCAGATCAGCCGCGAGACACGACACGGTGTTTTCGACCAACGGAATTGGCTTCGGTCCGCCACGTCCTTCAATAGGGCCACACTACCTACGCACCGCGTCGTTGGACACTATGTTTCACTGCACACTCTTCTGAATCCCAACCGAGTCACACGCACAGTATTAGTTCAACCAGCGGCTCACTGGCGACGACAAGCCGCCCCACAATCACCACCCTCCACCACAACGGTCAATCCCGACCCAACAGTCCCACCGAAGCGAGAACCTCCTCTCGACTGTACCTGTTCCGTAACTGTCACCACTCCCTGCACTGCACCTGTCCGCCAGCCACTGAGCGTGTCTGAGGAGTCTGTTCCGCGCTGTTAGCTTCACTGCGTCGCGTCCACCGCGGCAGACGCTCCCTATGAGTCAGAGCTCAGAGGTGCTCCTATCCAGCGTCCTTCCCCTCACACCCATCCGTTCCACGCTTGCCTACAGCCTTGCGGTCGCTCCGAGCACACTTGCTGTCTATGCCGCGCCGTAGGACTGTGTTGCGGCGTCTAGCAGCGTCTGGCGGCGTCTAGCAGCGTCGGGCGGCGGCGGGCGGCGGCGGGCGGCGTGGTGCTGCGGGTTCAGCTCTGCCCTGCCGGCCGGCGCCTCCTCCGGAGAGTCACGAGCCGCTGCGCTCCACAACCCACGCGTGACGTGTGATGCGACGTGACGACCAAGACCGGTGCAGCGCGTGCCGTCAGCGGCCAGCAGCCCTACAGGGCTCAGTGGCAGAGGCAGCCGACCCCGTCACAGTCGGTGGACGGGAGGGTAGTGACCGGTCTGCTGGGGTCAGCTGTCGGGGTTAGAGGTCAGTATTCATTCATTCATTCATTCATCCATTCATTCATTTATTCATTCATTCATTCATTCATTCATTCATTCATTCATTCATTCATTCATTTATTCATTTATTCATTTATTCATTTATTCATTTATTCATTTATTCATTCATTCATTTATTCATTTATTCATTCGTCCGTTTGTTCGTTCATTCATTCATTAATTTGTTCGTTCGCTCGTGCGTTTGTTCGAAATCGAGTGCCTTCCCTCAAGGAGGAGTATTAGCACTGACACTCCAGGCAGCATGAAATTGTTAAGGCAACATGAGGTCATCTGTCGTTCCATTCTCCCAATTAGTCGTTCTACGGCCGCACGAAGTGTGGCTAGCCTGTCGAGTTCCCGGACGAATCCCGGATACTCTGGACACTGCTCTCGGCTATACCTATATACATATGCCTGCAAACTTTCAGTGACCTGTCGCGGCTTGGGAAACGGGATTCCCCTACCTGGTTCTGATAAGGCCGTCAGTCGCACGTAGTTGCCACATGTCGCCAGTCGTGAGTGTGGCGAGTTGAACGGAGAATACTTATCCTTGATCTCTGCACAGCGGCGATTTGGGAGTCATTCGTTGGAAGTGAACAGATCGAGGAAACATCAAACCGTATTTTATTATCTGGTGTGGTGACGTCTTGGACTCTTGGTGCTTTGGTAAAATGCACAGAGCTTTAATCAGAGGCGGAGCCACGGATCTTTGCAGGAGAGCAAATCAAAGTCAAGGAACCTCCCAGGGTTTTGTGGGGGCTCCTCCAAAGTCGACATACGACCCCCATATATATATATATATATATATATATATATATATATATATATATATATATATATTATATATATATATATATATATATAT
>JAXIVJ010002006.1:102500-120292 GCA_036785665.1 Chirona hameri | reverse complement strand
TGCCCCGGTCTGGCTGAGGAACGAGACGGCATTACGCTGTTCTAGTCTGGCGGAGGAGTGAGACGGCCATACGTTGATACCTGGAATGTTGGCAAATGCATTGTTTTTGGCTTATGTGCTAATATGTATTATGCTAAAACAAACTGAAAAAACACAATTTTCCAAATTATAGACTTTCAACATAACTTACTCAATCTAAACGGCGACGACCTTCAAATTGCGGGTCTCAACACCCGTCAAAAGACCGCACAACGCTCGAAGCACAGCTGCGGCGGCGGGGCTGGCCACCAGGGTTGTGCTCGACTCAGAGTCGTGAGTCAGATTTGACTCAACTCTGACTCAAATCAACTTGAGTCAGAGTCGAGTCGCTTAAGTAAAATAGGGGATCGCCATGAGTCCAGAGTTGAGTCCGTTAAAAAAAATAGGGGCTCAACTTGAGTCAGAGTCGAGTCGCTTAATCATACATAGGGGTTTAGAGTTGCGTCTCAGAGCGAAGTCGCATGGATGTCGCTTGAGTCAAAGTTGAGTCACCTGGATGCTGCTTGAGTCAAAGCTGAGTTCCAACTCTATCCTCTTACAAGTCAATAGTCATCATCTTGATATAACAAACACAAAATGAGAGCAACCTAATAATAAAGGGTTCAAACAAGTATCTTGAGTGCTTTTCAAACCACATAAATCAAATTTTGCCCTGAAAAAAAATAACTTAATGAGTACTTAACTCATGTCAACACTTGCTGACTGCTCACCTATCATTAAGTGAACCAATACAATAATTTAATATGTACATAGATCATGATACTGCAGTATATATAACCTAATACTAAGCATATCAACATAACATTCTGTATGTGTATACGAACCATGTATCATCCGCGCCATTCTTATATCTGAAATACAAAAAGTTTTGCATCACAAATTTATTGAGGTTAAGGTACTTTAAGAATGTTAACGGCCACTGCATGGGCTTGCGCCGAACACGAACTTGCTGTCGAAGAGGCATCCTAAGGGCTCGTTCGGCGTGGCACCACCAGACACACGGTAGCGTTGCATGAAGAGTGTGTGTATTACTAGCTTTGAACGTAGGGTGAGCGAGGTTTATATATGCCAAAAAGAGGACGCAGGACCGGTTACCTCGGGCGGGTCCCGTGAGCCCGCCGCACGCACAATGGCTCGTTTGCGTCGAAAACGGCGGAGACGGGAATTATCCATTCTGGGTTCGCGTTTGCGTCTGCAATCGCTTGCAGACCGACCCGCAGCTGGAACGGTCCGGAGAGATGGTATCGCGGTCCATTGTCCAACGCCACATTACCTCACCTACCCCCGTGAGCCGACGATTAGGTGGCGACATATACCGTATAGAGCCTCACGGGATTGGGCAATCACCTTGCACAGCGCTCCTGCAGGTGCGGCGAGGTACAGTTGGTGCGGCTACTCCCGAAATACAGGGCCGTCAGCTGGTGAGGCTTCTGGCCGGTTAGCGCCGCCGTCCGTGCGGTGGTTAACGCGGCGGCTCCAAATATTCCTTGGCGTGTGCTCTCATCTATGTGATATGACAGAGAAGGGCTTCTGTCCCACATAGCTTCCATCCCCCATGGAAGCAGTAGGGAACCGGAGCGAGCACCAATAAAGGAGACGAACTCCTGACATGCGCGGAGAGTAAATTTAGACATGTGAGGCATTGCGGATGTGGTATGAGACATATAAGTAAGTGATATGCGTGGCAATTTCACCTACTACCTGCCACGGTGGCTTGAATGACCCTTTAACGTTATAGAAAAAGGACCATTACCAGGCACGCCTCGCGTGTCGTCAAGGTCGTGGGGCCTACGGGCTGGACGATTCCACTGCCTCTTTGGCAGTACCATCCTCGGGAACTCTGCCCGCTTCGGTCTCTCTGCCGTAATAGAACTATAATTTCCAGTGAATTGACCATGATATAACACGCAATGGGAATGTTCATACCTTGGCGAATGCCGTTACTCTAAAATGTCAATATGGACATTGCGAAGTGCAAATATCAATACAGGATCAAAGAATGCACTTTCAAAACAATCCGCAAATTTAAGAGGGAGAAACCAAACATAACCATTTGCACTACACACAACACACGGGGCTACTGGCACGAGGTCCTAGGCGAGGACAAAAGTTAACAGCAAGCACTGATACGAAATTTCACAGCACTTCACTATTTTTCTGACGAAAAGTTTCAGAAGTTAATTGTTTCATATTGTTTTTTGCTGAACTTGCAATGTTTGGACTCGAAATTTCGATGTTTTCTTCTTTCTGGTCAGAGCTAAAATACAAAAATTCATGTAAATTCTACACTTTTCACTTTTCTTTGACACTTTTCTTCTGTTATTTGTCCTTGCAGGGCAGAGGGCTAAAAATAACAAGGTTTATGAAGAAGTCACCTTTTGCTTGATTTTGGTCTTGATTAAAAAAACAAACAAGTCTATGAAATGCATAGGGCATATTTGCTGGACGCTGATGAAACTGAAGCACTCAATGGATTGTGAGTGATTGTCGCACGGCACTAGGCTGGTCGGCCGTGCGATGCAGGCAGGCTTCGATTGCAGTCCAGTGCAGTCCGTTGAGGTTTACCTCCCAGGCAGATGATGTCGCCGGGTAGGCAGAGCTAAACACTGGGACGATAGCTGCTGGACGATGACTTGTCCGAGGGGCCAGAACCCTAGGCCGATGGCTTGGCGAAGGGGCGGCGCCTCAGATCACGGAGAACGAAACGATCCCAGACTGCGATTGTTACTGCAGCTGGAGAGGCGTTAGTCTCGTTCCTTGAGGGGCACAGGATCCCCCTCAACCGCCGAATGTCAACCAAATCTCGAAGAGCATCCTAAGGCTCGTCCGGCGTGGCAACCACCAGGACACACGGTAGCGTTTTGCCAAGAAGAGTGTGTGTATTACTGCTTTTGAAGCTTAGGGTGATCGGAGTTTATATATGCATAAAAGAGAGACGCAAGACGCGTTACCTCGGCGGGTCCCGAGTGAGCCCGCCGAGCACTGCACAATGGCTCGTTGCGTAGCGGCGAGACGGGGATTATTCATCTGTGGTCGCCGTTGCGTCTGCAATCGCTAGCAGACCGACCCGCTTGCTGAACCTCGGTCGAAGAGATGGAATCGCGTCCATTGTCACACGCACGACTGCAGGGGGTTGATTCCGCCCCCCCCCCAGAGATTCCGAAAACTACGCTACGTAAGCGAGAGCGGAAAACAGGCATTCGATAGCTTGATACATGTTTCTATCGAAAGTATTCAGTATTTCTTAGGTCAGGTCAAAATTGTGGTCACCAGAAGGTCATCAAAGGTCAAATTTCCCGTTTTTCCTGTTTTGGACATTGCTCAGACATTTCCCATATATCTCAGAAACTTGCTAGTTAGAAAAACGGAAAAGAACAAACGCCAGCCAGTGCAATTTGCAATCGCTAGGTGTTTTTTTCCTCAATTTGATTTAAGGTCAATATTTTGAGGGCTCCAGAGGTAAACAAGGAAAAAATTGACGTTTTTTTGCTTAATCGTTTTATTCGCATTAACTTTGTAATGTAATAAAGATACGGAAACTGTTTACGCCATTGTGTTTAATCCTTGTCAAGGCGCTTTGAATATTGTACATGGTGAACTTGTAAAGTTAACTTGAAAATTTGACCTCAGGTCAAGGTCAAATGGTGACCCAAGTATGGTGCATGTTGCATATGAGAGACGTGTCTCGACGAGACAAACACATTGATGTCCTGTTACACCTCCTCTATCTTCATTATGTCGGGAGTTATTGAAAAAAGGTGATGGTGGACCTCGCATGACTCAAATGACCCAATAGGGGTCCACTGGACAAAACTTACACTTGGATCATCAAGAATATCCTATAAACACATGATCACAGAAGTAATTGGGACTAATATCATGCATATCCTTAGCATTGTATATTTCCCCATTGACGTTTATGGGAGGCTACGAAATTTACCTGAACTTAGGTCACCGATATCAAATTCCGAGATAAACGAATTGTAATTACTTATTCCCTCATTGACATCCTGTAAGTTTCAAACATGATCGGTTGAAAAACTCTGCTTTGGCACAACTGCAAACATTTTTGGATGGGTGGGTTCACTTGACCTGTGTCTGGTTTGGACCTGGACCGGAGATGACCCGAGGTTATTTTTTCTCT
The DNA here is from genome assembly GCA_036785665.1 of Chirona hameri. Lineage (NCBI taxonomy): Eukaryota > Metazoa > Arthropoda > Thecostraca > Balanomorpha > Balanidae > Chirona > Chirona hameri. The sequence continues at coordinate 116,109 of JAXIVJ010002006.1, read as the reverse complement.
CAAAGTGTGTGCAATTGATGTCCTGACGGGCCTATTTGTTCCTATGTGCGGAAAACCCGGCGGCGCTTGTGCAGGCCGCCGTTTTTTAGCTATCTTTGAAAAACCTATAGGGGGGGGGCCGGGAATCACCCCCCCCCCCTGACAGTGGCGCGGGTTAATTCAACAACAGATCACAATTCCACTTTGTTTTCTAACGCCGAAATAATATGATCTCTGAAATCCTACAGTTATCACATGTCAGTTCACTCAGTTTAAATGGTTCGAGCGCGATTACTTTCTCCCCACTCCACAACGGGTGCGGCGGGTGGTGCATAGTTGGTAGAGCGGTCTGACTCGGAATCCAAGGGTCCGGGTTCGAGTTCTGGCTACTGCGCAAGTCATTCGGTTCCCCCGCCGCGGAGAGGAGGTGGGTCTCTTCACCACCCGCGGGCGGGCATAATAGCTATTAGGTCTGGACTACGGGGTGGGCGAGGACAACTCCCTCCCACCCCCCTCTCCACCCCCCCCCCCCCTCCATTTTTTGCCAAAAAAAAAACACACAAAAAGACCACTCCACAACGACTGACACATATCAAGTACAATCAATACAGAACAACATAAACTGGGTATAAACTGGGGAGTTGAATTACGAACGGTGTATACTCTATACAGCCTTGTACTGAACTAATACCAATTTATTCCCTTAACGAATGACATAATGGCTAGCACAAAATTGTTAACAATCCAAAAAGTGTTACAGTACAACATTCTGAAGTAAGTCAAAGTGCATGAGGGATGTCAAAGTGTTAACGTTGAAGGTAGCGACTAGGGGGCCGGTGCCAATTGAAAAAAGTAATAATGCATAATATTCATTGTCACATTACTAAAGGGGGATGTCAGAATTCAGATGATGTGACATTGCACAGGGCTAGAACATTGTGCACAGCTGTCGTGGAAGTTTATTTTTTTAGGAAAGATACTATGAGACGCTTTGTTGTGAGTTATCACAAGTCACCAACATCCTGAAGCCGATTAATAGGTGTTGTCCAAAATATGAAAACACAAATGGGGTGGGGGGGGGGGGGGGGGTTGAAGCGTCTAGCATAAAACTTGTTGCACGGGTTGGAGGTAACAAATAATTAGAAATGACTAACACTAGATTTATAGTCGTTTGTCAGGGAAATTTTGAGAGCGGACCCCTGGCTCAAGAATTGTTGACGCCCCCGTGGCGGAGCCCCTGCATTTAAGGGATAAAACGCCTGGGGACCTCTGAGCGATCCTTTCGCGAACTTAGTCATAGTCAGGGGCGGAACTTTATATCTCTTTGGGAGGGCCGAGCCCCCCCCCCCCAATGCTGAGCTGAGCCACCCCCACCCCCCAATGGTGCTTCCGGGCCCCCCAATGTTTTCCAATTTTGAGACCCCTCCAAATTTCAAGGACTATTTCGTACAGATTGCTCTGTTTGGATTGTGCGTATTTCATCATATCATAAGATGTGATTCCATCATTAGGAGTATTCCATCTTAGGATGTATACGATTTATCGAGCATTGTGATTCCATCTGCGGACTGCCTTTTCGATTATGATATAATGGAGAAGTTGGTAGCATCGGATTCTCCTTCTGCTTGTTTATTTGTTTATTTATTGACAATGAGCAACAGACAATTCACCCAATTACAGTTCAAGTCGAGGTAATTCAAACACACTGCTAACATGTCCTTATTAGCGACAATTAGCGATGACGAATTAGCGATCGGAGTGTTCTATTTAAATTGGTGTTCAAAGGAATTTGTTGGTAATAATTATTGTTTGCCTAGAATAAGGCTTATAATTAATGCAGCCTTTTTGGCTCCTGGTATCGCAATATCCCAACTATCCTACATCCGTGCTACAATAATAGTTCAGGTACGGAGGAACATCGAGGGGATCTAATTCTCAAAGAGATCGGGTCAACGTGGCAGGGGGGCCTAGGTGTTCTTGGCTCTTCCAGGGTTAACCGAAGTCGGCTGAGGGGGACCCTTGGTTTGACCTGACGATCCCTCGGTCAGCCCTGAGCGAGCCCTGGTTAGGGCCTGGAGGGGGCTCGCGACCTGAAGGGGGCACTCCGTCGACTTGAGGGAGTTCTGACGTTCTCTACCTGGGGGGTTCCAGTCGGCCCCTAAAAAAGGAGCCATTGTTTGCCTGAGGGTTCCACTGCGGCCTGAGGGGTCTCAGTCGGCCTGATCGGGTCTGTAGGGGGCTCTAGTCGGCCTGGATCGACCTGAGGGGCCCCTCGGTCGGTTTGAGGGAACCTCAGCCGGCTTGAGGGGGCCCGTGGTTGGCCTTTGGGGGTCCAGTCGCCTGACGAGCTCTTCTTCTGTCGCTGAGGGGTCTCTGTCGGCTGGGGATGGTGGAGGAGATCGGTTGGCCTTGAGTGGACCCCCCTCGGCCGATTACTTAGAGGGCCCTCGATCGGCTTGAGGGGCCTTGGTCGGCCTGAGGAGCTTTTCTTCGACCTGATGTGCACTTTTTGTCGGCCATGAGTGCCCCTTTTGTCGGCTTGAAGGGGGCCTCGGTATGCCCTGTGGAGACCTCCGTCGGCCCTTGGTGGCTCTCGTTCCTGGTCTTGAGGGGACCTCATCCCAGCTTGAAGGATCTTGTTTCGGTCTGAGGTTCCTTGGTTGTCCTGAGGGGCTCTCCAGGCGGCCTGAAGGGGCTCCTCGGTCGGCTTGGGTCGACTTGAGGAAGCCCTTTTTCCGGCCTAAGTTGCCTTCGGTCAGTTTGAAAGAGGTGATCTTTTTCGGCGCATGAGGGGCCTTCGGTCAGCTTGAGGAGGCTTCGGGTTGGCCTGAGGGGCCATTAGTCCGGCTGAGTGGCCCTCGGTCGGCTATAGGATAATCTAGTGTAACTGTGGGCGGGTCTTCTGTCGGCCTTAGGAGGACTCTCGGTCGAGTCATGAGGGGCCCCTGGTCGCGTTGAGGGGGCCCTTGGTCGGGCGCTGACGGAGAACTCAGTCGGCTTAGGGGGCCATCGGTCGGGCTCGAGTGGCTCTTTGCAGGCCTGATCGGGCCCAGCTGGCCTTAGAGGGGCCCATTATCTAGGCTGAGAAGAAGAACCAGGGGCTCTGAGAGAGCAATCAAGTTGGGTTTGAGGACAGTATTTGTCATGCCAATTTGGGAGGGCCCGAGCCCCCCCCCCTCCCCCAATGCTGAGCTGAGCCCCCCAACCCCCCCCCAATGGTGCTTCCGGGCCCCCCAATGTTTTCCAAAAATTTGAGCCCCTCCAAAATTTCAAGGGACTATTCGTACAGATTGCTCTGTTTTGAGAGTAAAATTTTGCCGTATTTCATCATATCAAAGATTGAATTCCATCTTAGGAGTATTCCATCTTAAGAAGTATACGATTTACGAGCATGTTGATTTCCATCTGCGACAGCTTTCCGATTAATGATATTAATGAGAAGTTGGTAGCATGGGCCTTAGGCTCCTAGTCGTTCTGAAATGACCTTTGTCAGGCCTGAGAGAGCCCTATGCCTGTCTGAGAGGTCTCGTTTGCCAGTCAGACTTCCCTACAATCGTCCACATGGGAAGGGGGGGGCGTATTCGGCGGGCCTAAGAGAGTCCTAAGTCCCCAAGAGGAGGACCCATCCGCTTCTTTGAGAGGATCATCGGTCGACCAGAGTTGAACCACTGTCTGATCTTAGAGGGCCCATACGCTTGTCTAAGAGGGCCATTGTCAGATTAAGAGGGCCCTTGCAGTCTGAGAAGGCTCTCCGTCATTCTGGAGAGCCCTTAATGACGGGCTGGAGAGCCATTGGTCGGTCTGAAGGCAGTCTTGCTGAGACTCGAGGCGGTAATCTGAGTCGGTCATTTTTTGCCGGAGTCTGGAGTCGGTTAAATTTTGCCGACTCCGGCTGGCATGTGGAAAATTATGCATGAAGAACGTGTTTTCAGATACATTTTGAAATTAGCCACCGATGGCGATAATTTAACATTTTACGGCTTCGAAAATTGTGTTACTGTCCTTTAACCCGCGCGGTGCGCTAGGGGTCTCCATCCGAACGCCACGTGCTGGGGAGGTAAATTTTTCCCCCCCCCCCCCTCGTTATCTTCCGAACACATATACTAGCAGCGAACGACACGCGCGACGGAGATCGAAAGCTCTCAGTGGAGAAAAAATCAACGCATACTCTAAATTTCTTAAAATAAGGTCACTATGTCAGGTCACGGGTCAGCGTCAAGCGTCAAATTTAAGTATTTGGGGTTTTTGGGATATACTTTCCAATCCATAGCCCTTATTCAACTATGCAACTTATTATCTCACAAAGTACTCCCAATATGTATAATGCATCTCCCGCATAAGTTAAATTGAAATTGTAAGGCAAAGGTCAAGGTCAAGGTCAGGTCACAATAAGGTCACAGGTCTATGAAGCCCATGCGACACATGTTGTATGGGGTATTTTTACACCGTAAAATTCGATAGAAGCAGCCATTTTGACAGCCTGAACCCATTATAATGGCCCTCAGGTCAGTCAGGTCAGGTCAAAATAAGGACACAATTTTAAATTAATTAATCTAGATATACCATTGCATGTTTCTAGGCTAGTTTTGCTTAGTAAATACAGTGGTTGTCATTTATTTATATGTAGACGGTCATTAAAAGCCAAAAAACGCAATTAAAAAAACTGATCGTCATGAGTTACTATATACTTAGAGAGCTATAATTCAGTCAAAAATATAACAGATATATGCTTTGAAATTTGGTTTGAGCATCGTTCATACCTCGTTTCTCTAATATTCCCGTTCGGTTTATAGAAAATCTTTTTTTTTAAAACTTTGTGGAAATTCTTCCCCAGAAAAATCCGTTTTTCTTCATTTTTAGTGGTCAAAAACGCAAAATTTTGCAATTCGAAGATATCCATTTTTCAAGGACAATGTTTATTTCTTTCTTTTGAGGCCTTTTATTATGCAAATTTGCATTATCTCTATTATTATTCTACGATTTTTATCAAACATTTAACTTTTTTTTTCTCCCCAAAAATGGACATGCCATGGCGTCACTAAAAACGTCACTAATCTGCCCAAATTTTCATCACGAATTTCAATTCAAATTTGGCCGAAAATGTAGAAATTGATGCATCATAAGCCTACCATAAGTATTAACTTTTTATATCTGTCATTGTTTTCTAGTTATTGAGAACATCCGGGAGGGGGGGGGGGGAGGTAAAATTTACCCCCCAGCCGCGCGCGGGTTAAACAAAATCGATATGATATGACCAGTCAGTGTTTCCTATCAATTTCAAGTAACTAGTAATTTGCAAATTTTAATGGGCTGAAAGAAAGACATTGGGACCATTTGTCTGTATTAAACGGACAAAAAGGTTCCATTAATTGTAATAGTTTATAATAAGATATAATTATATAATAATTCTTACACTACATATATATATATATATATATATATATATATATACTATAATACTATATATATATATATAAATATATATATAATATATTATATATATATATATAGTATAGTATATATATATATAAATTGTATATATAAATAAATAAATATATATAATAAATATTATATAGATATATATTAATATATATTATATATTAATATATATATATATATATATATATATATATATATATTAATATAATATATATATATATAAATATATATATATATATATATAATACTATATACTATATATATATATATATATATATATATATTATAATATATATATATATATTCTATCTATCTATCTATTATCTATCTATCTATCTATCTATCTATTTCTATCTAGTCTATCTATCTATCCTATCTATCGTCATCTATCTATCTATCTATCTATCTATCTCTTATCTATCTATCTATCTATTATCTATCTTATCTATCTATCTATCTATCTATCTATCTATCTATCTATCAATTCTATCTATCTATCTAGCTATCTATATCTATCTATCTATCTAACTATCTATCTATTATTATCTATCTACTTATCTATCTATCTATCTATCTATCTATCTATCTATCTATCCTAATATATCTATCTATCTATCTATCTATCTATCTATCCTATCTATCTATCTATCTATCTATCTCTCTATCTATCTATTCTATCTATTCTATCTATCTATCTATCTATCTATCTATCCTATCTATCTATCTATCTAATCTATCTATCTATCTATCTATCTATCTATCTTATCTATTCTATCTATCGACTATCCTATCTATCTAATCTATCTATCTATCTATCTTAATCTATCTATCTATACTATCTATCAATCTATCTATCTATCTAATCTATCCTATCTATCTATCTATCTATCTATCTATCTACTATCTATCTATCTCTCTATCTATCTATCTATCTATCTATCTATCTATCAATCTATCTATCTATCTATCTATAGATAGGATATATATAGGGGGGGGGGGTAAAATTTACACTCCCCAGCACGGGGCGTTCGGATTGGAGACCCCAGCGCCTCGCGGGTTAAAGGTAGGACCAGTAACTACAATTTTCGAAGCGTAAAAATGTTAAATGATCGGCCATCGGTGGCTAATTCAAAATGTATCTGAAAAACACGTTCTTCATGCATAATTTTCACATGCCGCGGGTCGGCAAATTTAACCGACTTCCAGACTCCGGCAAAATGACCGAGACTCAGATTCCGAGCTCCGAGTCTGCAAGACTGCTTCAGACTCGACCAATTGCTCTCTCGGCCCGTTTTCAAATTAAGGCTTCTCCAGAATGGACAGGAGAGCTTCTCTCAGATCTTGCACAGGGCCCTCATAAATATCTGACAATGGCCCTCTTAGACATGCGTTATGGCCCTCTAAGATCAGAACAGTGTCAACTCTGTCGGGACCGATGATCCTCTCAAAGAAGCGGAGGGTCCTCTCCTTGGGGACTTAGGGACTCTCTATAGGCCGGGAAAACGCCCCCTCCCCATGGGACTAGATTGAGGGAAGTCTGACTGGCAAACGACTACCTCTCAGACAGGCAATAGGGCTCTCTCAGGCCTGACAAAGGTCATTTCAGAACGGACTAGGACCTAAGGCCATGCTACCCAACTTCTCCATTATATCATAATCGAAAAGCAGTCGCACTATGTATGGAATCACAATGCCTCGTTAATGTATACTTCTTCTAAGATGGAATACCTCTAGATGGAATCACATCTTGGATATGATGAAATACGCAAAATTCCAAACAGAGCAATCTGTACGAATAGTCCTTGAAATTTTGGAGGGCTCAAATTTTGGAAAACATTGGTGGGGCCCGGTAGCACCATTGGGGGGCGGGGGGGGGCTCCAGCTCAGCAATTGGGGAGGGGGGGGGGGCTCGGGCCCTCCCAAATGGCATGACAAATACTGTCTCAAACCAACTGATGCTCTCTCAGACCGCTTGGTTTCTTCTCAGCCTAGATAATTGGCCCTCTAAGGCCAGCCTGGGGGCCCCGATCAGGCCTGGCAAAAGCGCTCTCGAGCCGAGACCGATGGCCCCCATAAGGCCGACTGGGAGTTCCTCCTTCAGGCCGACCAAGGGCCCCCCTACAAGCCGACAGCGGGCCCCTCATGTCGACCGAGAGTCTCCTAAGGCCGATCAGAAGAGCCCCCAACAGGTTACACTAGATATCCCTATAGCGACCGAGGGCCACTCAGAGCCGACTAATGCCCCTCAGAGCCAACCGAAGGCCTCCTCAAGGCTGACGAAGGCCCCTCATGCCCGAAAAAAGCATCCTCTTCAAACTGACCGTAGGCAACTTAGGCGAAAAAGGGCCTTCTCAAGTCGACAAAGCCGACCCGAGAAGCCCTCTTCAGGCCCGCCTGAGAGCCCCTCAGGACAACCAAGGACCCCTCAGTACCGAAAACAAGATCCTTCAAGCTGGAATGAGGTCCCCTCAGGACAGAACGAGGAGCCCACTCAGGGCCTGACCGATTGTCTTCCTCAGGCATACCGAGGCCCCTCAAGCCGACAAAGGGCACTCAGGCACGACAAAAAGAGCACATCAGGTCGAACAAAAGCCTTCCTCAGGCCCGACCAAGGGCCCCTCAAGCCGATCGAGGGCCTCTGAAAGTCGGGCCGAGGGTCCCTCAAGCCAACCGATCTCCCATCCAGGGGCCGACAGAGACCCCCTCAGGCCGAAGAAGAGCTCGTCAGGCCGACTGGACCACCCTCAGGCCAACCACGGGGCCCCCGTCAAGGGGCCGGGGCTGAGGGGTTCCCTCAAACCGACCGGGGCCCTCTACAGGTCGATCAGGCCGAACTGAGACACCCCTCAGACACGATCAAGGCCGACCTGAGACCCCTCAGGCCGGCAGGGACCCTCAGGCCAAACAATGGCCCTTTAGGGCCGACTGGAACCCCCTCAGGTAGAACGAGACTCCCTCAAGTCGACGGATGTGCCCCCTCAGGTCGACACGAGCTCCCCTCCAAGGCCCAACCAGGCTCGCTCAGGCTGACGAGGGATCGTCAGGACAACCAAGGTCCCCATTCAGCCCGACCTTCGGTTAACCTCCTGGAAGAGCCAAGAACCCTAGGCCCCCCTGCCACGTTGACCCGATTGCTCTTTGATGGCTTGATCCCCTCGATGTTCACTCCGTTACCGAACGATTATTTTAGCCGGATGTAGGATATTTGGGATTATTGCGATACCAAGGATCCAAAAAGGCGGCATTAAATTATCAGCCTATTTTCTAGGCCAAACAATAAATTACAACAAATTCCCTTTGACCATTTAAATACGACCACACTCCGATCGCTAATTCGTCATCGCATAATTCGTCGCTAATACGGACTTGTTAAGCAGTGGTCTTTGAATTACTCGCCCTTTAACTGTTAATTGGGTGAATGTCCTGATGCTCATTGTCAATAAATAAACAAATAAGCAAGCAGAAGAGAATCTAATGCTACCAACTTCTCCATTATATCATTAATCGAAAAGCTTTGTCGGCAGATGGATCAAATGCTCGTAAATCGTATACTCTTCTAGATGGAATATCCTAAGATTGGATTCACATTCTTGAATATGATGAAAATACGCAAATTCCAAACAGAGACAATCTGTACGTAATAGATCCTTGAATTTTGGAGGGGCTCAAATTTTGGAAAAACATTGGGGGGCCCCCGGAGCACCATTGGGGGGGGGGGGGGCTTCAGCTTACAGCATTGGGGGGGGGGGGGGGGGGGGGGGGGGGGGAGGGCTCGGGCCCTCCCAAAGAGATATAAATGATTCCGCCCTCTGACTATGACTAAGGTACCGAAAGGTAATCGCTCAGAGGTCCAGAGCGTTTTATCACCTTTAAATGCAGGGGCTCCGCCACGGGGGCGTCAACATTCTTGAGCCAGGGGTCCATGAAAATTCCTTCCCTGACAAACGACTATTAATCAGTGTTCAGTTTTTTCATTATTTGTTACCTCCAACCCGTGCAGCAGTTTTTTTTTGCTGACGATGCACCCACCCTCCCCCCCCCCCCCCCCCCCCCCCCCCCCCCCACCCCCATTTGTGTTTCAATTTTTGACAACCCAATTAATCGCTACAGGATGTTGTGACTTGTGATAACTCACAACAAAGCGCTTCATAGTAATCCTTCACTAAAAAAATAAACTTCCCCACAGCTGTGCACAATGTTCTGGCCAGTGCACTGTCCACATCATCCTTGAATTCTGACATCCCCTTTAGTAAATGTGACAAAGATACTTAGCAATTATTACTTTTTCAATTGGCACCGGCCATAGTCGCTACTTCAAACGTTAAACACTTTGACATCCCTCATGCACTTTGACTTACTTCAGAATGTTGTACTAGTAACACTTTTTGGATTGTAACACTTTTTTCGCCATATGTCATTCGTTAAGGAAAAATTGGTATTTAGTTCAGTACAAGGCTTGTTTTTTTAGACTGACTCGACTCTGACTCATTACGAAGGGACTTTTAGCGCCGTCCGGGGTGCTAGCAACGATCTGGACATGCCAAAAGAAAGACGATCAATATAACGATTCAGATACCTATACCATTTCAATAAATTTCCCGAACATTCACCTATAAGAAAAGTATAATAGGCGCATGGGATGCCCCAATCCCCCCCCCCCCCCTTGAGGCCCTCGGGGTCGCGCCCACCAAGCGTGCGTAGGGTGCAACTATTTGTCTTGTGCCCCCCCCCTGACCGAAATTTTGGGATCTGCGTCCCTGTACTAGGTCACGAGAGGAATAGCATTGCCAAACAAAATACAAAATATTTGAATGAGGTTTATATCTCCCTAGGGAAATTCAATTGCGATACATTCACATTTTCCACGCCGGCTAATGTGCCATCATAAGATACAGTAATCATCATTTCGAGCAGGCTGGGTCAGACGTACCTTATCGTTGAACCTTTGCGCAGATACAACAGCAAATATTTGTCTGATTGCATTTTTAGCGGTATCCGCCAGGAGGCAGAGTTGATTTGAGACATTTACATTATTATACGATTTGCAATCGAACCAGTAAACAAAGAAACTAAGCGCGATCTAAGCTTCAGGCAACGCGCGCATACTTAATGTAGTGTAAGGACGGCCGGCCGGCCGCCGGTCCCCGCCTTCTAGGTCACAGCGAGACCTCCGGGGTCGTCGGGCTACTAATTAGTGTTTGTCCTCACTTTTTCGACGGAAGTTCTACCGGTTTATACAGCAACCTTGACCTAAACTAACCTAACCTACACCTAACTTCCGCCCATTAAGTCTGATTCGAGTAGTAACAGTAGGGTGTGTCGTCCATCTCAAAATTTATATTGGGAATATAACAAAAGTGGCGCTGATGATTAGAAAATGAAATCTGAGAGGCTTTTCCTCGCTAAGATCAATCATTGGTGAGCGCGAGTCGATTTTACCTAGAGAACCTTTCCGTAATCTGTCGATGGGTGGCGCACTAACTATATCGCCGGGAGTCCGAAGCATATTAATACTGTTGCATGATTCTGCAGCTACGGAAGCGAATCATAAAACCTGTTTTTTAGGGTAGGCTGATGCTAACAGATTGGAAACTAACCTGAAAATGCAATCCAAAGCTGTATTCACTCTATTTCCAGATGTGCAAAGGCCAAAACAACGTAATCTCCACCCTCATACGCACGAACACCGGACGCCGGTCTAGCTCCGCTCGGCATTCGGCAGACTGAATTGACAGGCGGTGATGGGACAGAATGGTGCGAAGTTTGTGGCCGATGGAGCAGGACAGGCCGGGGGGGTCATCCCCACTTGAAATGGTCGACTAGGGCTGGCAGTCACCCCCGATCGATGTAGGATATTAGAGGTTCTGTGGAAAAAGTTTTACGAGCTTAGCGCCTTCATAAGAGAAACAGTCTATTATTTAAAAGAAAGGAGTTAAAACATTACCAATATATTGATTCGGGTGGACTAACAACGGAATGGGTGTCGAGAAAGAACTTCGTCTTCACGCTGTTATATTTTTTTTGTTGTTGTTTCATAGCGACTGAGAAAAAAGGTTTAAGCAGTCCGTAACTAATACATAGCAATTTCGTTTTTTTAGATTAAATGTATTGTAATGTACAACTGAAGTCAATAATCGGTACCATGCATTGCATATGAAAGGGGCCGGCAGGTCCATGCTTCGAGTTGTGGCCGGTGAGGATGCGTCGGTGCTTCAGCCTCGCCGTGATGAGACCGTGCCTCGATTCCTTGCCCCAGCACCGAAGGATCGTTCCGCCACCATCCTGACGGTCCTCTCCACAGGCCTGGGTGTGTGTACCGGGTACGGCTGGACAGCAGCTGGGCTTTCAAGATGTCCTGCAGGTCTTCGTCGCTGAGATCTCGCAGGAGCGGTGGCTGGCGTTCACCTCCGCTGAGCTCCAGCGAGTTATAACTCCCCACCACCCGACGAAACCTCCGCCTCCGCTGTGGTCGCCCTCGCGCAGTCGCCTCTGTTCCAGTTTCCTGACCGAAATGGCCGCCATTATTCGTGCGGCCCTCGAAGTGGCTGGGTGGAAAGTCTGGCTGGACCGGGACCCGGGACGACCGATAGGGTAATCCTTTGCACGATCAGCCAGTCGGGCGTTGGCGGGGCCCTGAGGAACATAGGACCCCGGGCCGCCCGCTCAGAGCTCGCCGCTGAGAACATTTAATACTGGCGCCGCCCTGCTGGCCGTGGCACAAGAGGGCCGCCGGGGGTTTACCCTCATTGGGGTACCGTCTCACCGTAAGCTCGCTAGCAATGAGAGGACCGATGCGCTGGCCGTGGAGGCGTCGGCCGACCACCACAGGAAGGTAAAGCCATGGACACCAGGACGGTCCACCGAGCAGCGGCCAGAACCGCGCACACCGCAAGCTGTGGCCCTAGGCCTGGTATCGTGCCCTTGACGGGGTTCGCAACGTGCCGCCACTGCACCCGGTGACCGGCCGGCGACGTCCACCCAGCTTCACTGCGAGCTACTGCTCCGGGGTCGGCCCGACGGAAACCCTGTCCGATCATGAACCGCAGTGCGACTCGCTCGGCTGCAGGATGGACTGGTAGCTTCATCTGCAGGGAGGATACCGACATCTCGGAACACATCCTGCTGACTTGTCCGGCCCTAATGTGGTGTCCGGATACGCCTGCTGGCAGGGGCGCGGGGAACAGGGGGGGGGGGGGGGGGGGGCAGGCGGGGGGCGCTTGCCCCCCAACATCTGGACCGGGGGCGGCGGCGCCACCCCCCCCAACTTTGGGTGAGCAGAAGTTTCCCTAAAAATGAGCTCTTTCAATTTTCTTCACAAAAAGTTTATATAAATATGAAAGTCCTCTTATATAAAATTATTATTTATTATTGTATATTTTTTAAAAAAAAGTTTTATAAAATATGAAAGTCACTTTCAATTTTTTCCGTTTCTTTTATAGCATGTCATAAGAATATTATTATTATAGCTTTGACTTTATAGCAGTTATCGTATACCTTTCTTTTCCTTCCTTTTCCTTTTTCCATTGTGTCCTATGAGATATATGGAAAACTTGGTAGCAGTACATTTGGTAAGCAGTTGTGCTGCTTGGTGCGTCGTCGTTAAAATAACGCACTGACGGCGATTAAACATCTGCCTGCATTTTGTTTATAAGTTTATCCCATCGTCAACGTTACGGATGCGGTCAAACTGCCGTGCGGCCCCTCCTGCTGTCCCTCTGTCTGCTGACGGGCGGCAATTGCAAGCAAGGGTTATCGTACATGTCGTAGGTTACCGTGATACGGTGATGAAGCGGTCGGTGCAGCCCAACACTCGCGGGAGTCTTCGAGAAAAAACAAACGTCAGGCGTCAGGTACGAGTATTTTATCAGACGACAGTGGCGGTTTACAAAGGCATACGGTTCATAGTAGGAAACCGGGTGGGGTTGACATGACCCCCACTTTTACATAATTTTGCTTTCCATGGTAACACGCGGCCGTGTCCGGGTGGGGGCGTTTACCCCCCTAAGATTTTTACGAGGATTAGCGAAAAAAAAAACGGCGGCGCGCGTTTTTTGCCGTTTCAAAAAGGCGTACGGCGCACAAAACGCCGCCGTTTCAGGCCGTCTTTTTTGGCACACCTGCTCGGGCACCAATTACCCACATTGTGTGCAATTCTTGAGCACAGTCATCCTCAGGTTCAGGGCACGTGACC